>QLOI01003816.1:0-13459 GCA_003313605.1 Tuber umbilicatum | reverse complement strand
CATCAGTTATCTTGGTTGGTCTGCCAGCTCTGGGAGCATCATGAGTGTTGCCATCATGATTTTGGGCCTTTTTTATCACTGATTGGACAGTTGCCTTGGAGAGCTTCATCAACTTGGAAATTTTATTATACCCCATATCTGTATGTTTATATAGGGTATAAATTTCACGGTTTCTGTCTTCTCTGGCACGGCGGGAGTGTGGTGGGGCCATGGTTGTGCGGGGTTGTTGAGGTGATCGTGATTCTGACCGTTGCCACGGCCGGGTATGAAAACTTATTAGACACGAGTGTACAGCCGTGTCTGAAAAGTCCTCGCTCAGCCCGACGACCGGTATTTCCCTGATTTTCGAAATAACGACACGGTACATTTTACGACGATTGAGATTCTGACCAACAGCGGCCACTTATCACTTCAACTGGGATACTTCAATTTTGTCTTTGAGCCAGTGCTAACTCGAGGAAATCATGGCTGGGAAGAGCAGAAAGAGTGGGAGGAGGGCTGAACCCGAAAAAGGGGGGTTAGCGTTGGAAGTGGGCGTGTTGGCAAGAGGGTATTGGAGGGTGGAAAGTCTAGGGTATTGGAAGGGGGAAAAACTGTATTAGGTGGTGATGAGAAGAGGGGGTGGGAGGTTTACAGTGGATTGGTCCGGGTGGCAGGTGGCTGGGAAAATGATGAGGTGCGATTGGAGGATGATTTTGTGATGGGAGGTGATGATTGGGGAGCTAGTGGTCAAGGGGAATGGAAGGTGGGGGAGAATACGACAGAAGGCAAGGAGGAGGAGGAGGAAAGAAGGGTTAAAATTAAGATGGAAAAGGTAGAGGAGGAAGTTAAAAAATTAAGGGAGAAAGAGGAGGTGTCGGAGTTGGAGCAAGAAGTCGAAGTTATCGAAGTGGATGATGAGGAAGAGGAGGGAGTGGGATTGTTGGAGGAGTGGAAGATGAAGAAAGAGAGGGAGGAAAAGTTATTGGAGAAGGAAAGAAAGACGAGAGAAAAAGAGGGTATGTTGAGGAGAGGTAAGGAGAAAAGTTGGGATAGGAAGGAGACGTTAGAGATGTGGGACTTGTTGAGGGACTACATGGAATTGGTGAAGGAGGTAAAGTATGTTTTTGGTAGCAAGAAGGTGGAGGCTAGGGGTTTGGTTTTGGAAAGAAGATTGGCGGAGATGAGGGAGTTTAGGTTGGAAGGGGGAAACCAGAGAAAAGGTTGTTGTGAGAAGGAGGTAGCAGTGAAGATTGGGAAGAAGGAGGAAGAGGGGGTAAAGATGGACGGTAGAATTGAGGAGATGAGGAAGGGTAAGGCGGTGGAAGGGGGTAGGACATATAAGGAGGTGGTTGAGGGATTGGGGGGTAGGTTGGAAGTGAGAAACGGGATGGAGGTAGAGAGAAAGTTGAGAGAGGAGAGAAAGGAAGAGGAAAGGAAAGGATTGGAGAAGGAGAAAAGATTGGGTAAGGTGGTGGAAGTGGTTTTGGATTCGCAAGAGGGAAGCACGGGTAAGAGTTGGGACAAGGTAGAAGTGGCGGAGTGTTTGGGATTGAAGGAGGGAGATGTGGAAAAAGTAGTAGGAAAATGGAGGAGGGTGCAGGTGGTGTTGAAGGAAGAGGAGAAGGTAGAAGAATTGGTCAAGAGGAAGAGAGAGGTTTGGGAGAGGGGGATGAAGGAAAAGGTGGGAGAAGTGAATAGAATGGAAAATTAGGTGGGTTTGGTGGTTCCAGGAGTGGAGTTTGAGGTTTGGGAAAAGAGGTTGGAATTGTTCAGGGAGGTGGTAGAACAGGAGAATGGGATTAAGTTGATGAAGAGGCCGGTATGGTTGGTAAATGAAAAGAGAAGGAAGAATATGGGATTGAAGTATGTGGGAGTGGTTATTCATGTGGCGAGGGGGAGCCAAAGGGTGCAGATTTTAAGGAGTGGTTTGAAGGTTTTGGGAGACAAGAAGGTGATGAAGAAATGGATGGAGGAGAAACAGCTAGTGTTTTGCACGAAGTGTGCAGTGGTAGGGCATAGTTGGTGGGATTGTGGGAAAAGGTTGAGCAGGTGCAGCGTTTGTGCGGTGGAGGGTCATACAGGTTGGCAGCACAGGTGTGAGAGATTCAAGTTGGGAAGAGGGGGTTGTGTGCACAATAGGAAGTGTGCCATGTCCGGAGGGTAACATACATTGAGTGAGGCGAGTGAGGGAAATTGTTGGGGTGTGAGAGCGGAGATGGTGAGGTTGAGGAGTTTGGTGGGTTAAGGTTGGAGGTTTGAGATTGGTGTTGCGAAATTTGAGGGGGAGTTATAATGAATTGGTAGAGTTGGGTGCGAGAGGGGGTGAGGTGGATATTGATTGTTTACAGGAAGTGGCAGTGGGATTAGGTGTTACGGGTAACCAACTCAGAGCTCAGTACAGTAAGGTTAAGCGTTCAAGATTTAATAACGGAGTCTTGCCAGGAAGGCGTCGTAATTCAATCGCTAATACTCGTTTCGCTAAAACTACTAAGAGTATGAAGTGTAGGTAATAACTTCTTATATTGATAAGATCTCTTCTCCGTTGATGCCTGGCTAATAGCTGGGGAGAAACTCTTTTATTTATATCCCGCGTGAGTTTCCGCGGCCGGTACATCTAATACCTATACTAACTAAGTTCCTCCATAACAACTATTTGTCATTCGTCTTATCAATCTTAAGTGCGAACACTCATAGCCCCTGAATAATTTCTTGCTTCTGGTTATTCGGCCTAATTTTACTCCGTCTTCTTGAGGGTGTGCTAGACTCAGCCAGTCGGAAGTAAACGATGCCTTTGCCATATGAACTTAGTCTGAGTATGCGGCCCAATTACGAACATACCAGTCATTCCTCTGTTATTGAGATAATCAGTCTCAATTTCAGACAACGGTGACAACACAGAGGCATGACTGCGTTATCTTACGCACAGTCGGTAGGCTTAGTACTCCATCGCTTCTTTGATTTGCCTAGCGAGAATGGCCTTGCAGCTATGTCTCCTTAACTCCCGTCTGTTTTTAGCAGACCTATGACTTAATTGTAGCCGGTCAACGTGAAGCATTATTGTTTTCTGATTCGGTAGGCTTTTCCGCTCATGCTGATCTCTGAAGTATAATATACTGGATTCCAGTTGTATGAGCTATGCACACTACCCCTCTCATATATCCTGCGAACAGCTTCCAGTCGGACGGACGGCGATGACGTATACGGTGTTATGGGCATGCTGCCAATTTCGCGAATTTTGCTGGTAACTAGCAACTTCAGACCATATTGCAGGCGACGTCTGAGACCTATATCGGGGCCAGAGGGGGGTGTTAGAATTTCATATGCCTAACACTTGCTCCCTCCTCCACAAGCTCGTCACGAGTCTTTTTAAACTTCCTTCTTTTTCTTTTTAGAACTCAGTACTGTAGGGTGAAAAACCTTCCGCGTTTACTTGGCCACGGGAGGAAAACCTTTTCGTACTATTTTATCTCTGCCCTACCTGGCATGTCCGGATTTTCCCTATGAAAACTTTCCTCCAACTCCTGAGCATGGTCGATACTCCCTGGCGGTTCCCAAGTGTTCTCGTCCTCTGAACATCCTTTACATTTCACTAAATATCTTAATTCACGCATCCGGATATTTCGTCCCGGAACCCTCCTAGTGTATGAGATTATTTCGCTCTTCACTATTTTCTCAACCTCCCATTCCAAATCTTCCTCGATTTCTTCAGGGGCTCGTGGAGGTTGTTCCCGTCCTGGACGAATGAATGTTCGGTGAGGTTCCAGTAATGATACATGGAATACCGGGTGAATATGCCAACGGTCGGAAATATTTAATTTGTATGATGAACGGCCTCTTTTTTCCAAAATCTCGAACGGTCCATAAAGTTCAGGACTTAACCTTTTAGATGGTCGCTTGGAGCGGATGTTTTTTGTGTTTAACATCACCTTATCACCAATTTTGATGTCTGATTGTTCCATCGCCTGTTTATCATAATATTTTTTCATCGCTTCCCTAGTATGTTCCAAGGTTTTTTCTGCCTTTTGGTGTATCGCCTTCATCCAATATGCATACATCGTGGCTCCAGGGTTTTGAGCTTCTCTTTCTTTCATCCATTCTGTTTGGGGATGGAACCCGTAGTTTGCGAAGAAAGGCGACACTTTGTGTGCGTTTATGGCTGAGTTATGTATGCGTGTTCCGTGAACAGCAGCAGTTGATATCAATCATCCTGATCATAGTTGACAAAATTTCGCAGATAACCTTGCAGTACTGGGTTGGTTCTCTCGGTTTGTCCGTCTGTCTGTGGGTGGTATGCGGTTGACATTTTTCGCTTTATTCCCAACTGCTTACACAGCGATTCCCAGAATTCTGGGGCAAACTTTACGTTCATGTCTGATACTATTTCGGATGGCAACCTGTGTAGTTTCGATACTTCCTGCAAGAAGGATTTGGCCACATCCTTGGCTGTCGCATGTTCATGTAGGCCTATGAAATAGGCCATTTTGGTGAACCGGTCTACTACAACCATAATTTGTGTATGTCCTTGTGATTCTGGTAGGTGTGTTATAAAATCGGTGGATATTGATGCCCCAGCTGCGTAAGGAACTTGTAGAGGCTGTAACAACCCATACCTGGGGTGTCGTGGAGATTTATTGTGTTGGCTTTCGTCACAAGATCGTACATAGTCATTTATCCAGTTTGCCAACCCTTTCCCATAAAAATCTTGTTGGATTATTTCCAGGGTCTTTTCCTGTCCGAAATGCCATGCCACCTTAGAATCATGACATCCTTTCGCGATTACCGTCCATAGTTCTTGGTTGTTGGACACGTAGAGGCGGTTTTTGTACTGTAGAAACCCTTCGATTGCTTTCTACTATTTAGGTAACTTTCCCCCGTTTCGTGTCAGGACTTCTAATTCCCCTTTTCGCTCTTTCCACTCTTCGTCTTGTTCCGCAGCAGCTAGGACTTGGTCAAGGAATTCGGTAGCGAAGAACTTCGTTTCTATCTGCGCTATGGTGGAGTTTGACATTAAAACTGTTTCCTGTTTCGACTGGGGGTTGCATAATTCGTCCTGTTTGTTGAAATAAATATTAGTTTCCGCATCCGCCGGCAGTATACTTTTCGTAACCAGAGCCGTTTCTGTCGCTAGTGTTCGTATCGTAATAAAATTAGTACTTCCGAACCCTTGGCTCGCGTGTTCTGTCTGATCTAACTTCCTGACTTCCATCAATTTAGAGGACTCGATTTGAGTTATTATCAGGTGCGCTATGGGGTCACCTTTCCGTATTTGGTAGTCCTTGAAGCTATGGTTCCGTAACACTTTAAGTTCCCCTGTGTAATCAGCGTCAATGACTCCGGCTCCCACCTCGACTCCGTTTTTACTGGCCAGTCCACTGCGAGGGGCGATTCTGCGGTATGTTCCCTGAAGTAGACTGACAGCTAAGCCTGTCTCAACCAGCCGCTGTCCTTTTGCCGGAAGTGGGGCATCGTTTATTGCATAGAGGTCGTGACCGGCTACCATTCGTGATCCTTTTGTCGGTAGTATTGCCGCCTTGCTTCATTTCTTGACGCGTATGTTGTGCAGTTTCAGCAACTCCTCCTCTATTTCAATCCCTTCATCCTCATCGCTATCTGTTAATGTTAAAAGGATTTGAAAATGTTCTGGTTTTAAAATAGACTGTTCGCTATGCGCAGCTCCCTCCTCTAGACGGTACTCCGGCGGTCTACTTAAGGCGTCAGGTTTTCCTCCTCTTGTACCTGGTCGGTATATGATTTTGAAATTATATTTTACTAGCGCTAGTGCCCAACGGTTCTGCCTACCGTTCCATTTCTTTGTGGTGAGAAAGTGTTGTAGGTTTTGGTGGTCCGTGTAAACTGTAACAGGTTTTTCAGTGCCTAAAAGGTAATGTCTCCATTCCTTAAACGCTTCCATCATTGCTAGTAATTCCTTATCATGAATTTCATAGTTTCGTTCCACAGAGTTTAATTTTCGTGAATGGAACCCCACTGGATGGAGTTTCCTGTCCTGGAAATGTGATAATACGCAACCGAGAGCGAAATTGGTTGCGTCTGTTTTGACTACTGTGTCTAGTCTAGGATGAAAATGACAAAGTATTGGTGCGGTAACGAATATTTCCGTCTAGATTTCGAAAGCCGTGTTTTGCTCAGTGCCCCAATAAAAGTCCCTTGGGTCACATTTTAATGTTTCCGTGATTGGCTTGCAGATTGCGGAGAAATTTTGAATGAAACGTCGGTAAAAGTTAGCAAATCCTATAAAGACTTGGACTTCCTTAACCGAAGTGGGCGCCTTCCATTCTCTCATGGACTTAATCTTTCTTTCGCTCATTTCCACTCCTTTGGTATTGAAAATGGCACCGTGAAATTCAACTTCTTTGACATGAAATATTGATGCTTCTAGGTTGACCGCTAGCTGGTTCTCCTTTAGTTTCTCTAGAAATTTTTTAACCAGCTGAATATGGTCATTATTGTTTTCTGAATAAATCAGGATGTCGTCTAAGTAGACAACAACTCCTTGATCTAGAAATTCCCACAGCATTTCATGCATCATTGATTGGAAAGTACCGGGCGCGTTAAGCAGTCTGAACGGCATTACCATGTATTCGTAGTGGCCGTAACGGCATAAGAAGACTGTTTTCCATTCGTCACCTTCGGCTATTCGTACCAAGTAGTATCCTTTTTTAAGGTCTATTTTGGAGAAAATTTTGGATCCTTCCACATGGTCTCTGAGTTCCCTCATGATAGGTATCAGGTATCTGTCCGCGATGGTAACCGAGTTCAATCCTCGGTAGTCGACTACTAGTCGCAGTTTACCATCCGCTTTCGAAACAAAAAGAATTGGGGCGCCCGCAGGTGATTGACTTGGTCGGATTTTCCCCTATTGTAGCATTTCGTCCAAGTACATCCTAAGTTCCTTTCGTTGCATTGCCGATAACGGGTAAATTGGCCCCCAAGGGGGTTCTTCCCCATCCTTAATTCTGATGGCGTGATCCCATTTCCTTCTAGGAGGCATTCGTGTGGCAACTTCCTCCTCCAATAGTTGAACATAATTGTGATATTGTTTGGGGAACTTATGTTTGATGTTCACGACTGGTTCGTCATTGCACTATATTCGTCCTAGGACCTTTGCGTTTTGATCCGAAACAACCGTTTCGTCATATTCCCACATATCCCCCAGTCCTTCATCGATGTCGTGCTCCGGCCAAGATTTTTAGGCAAAATACCATTTTTCCAGTTGTGCACTATTCGTCAAGTCGTGTTCCTTACACCACCCGAAGGGAATAATAAGGTCATAGTTTCCAGCATTTGCAATTTCACAGGAGATCTTCGATCGATGAAAATTAGTCCCGATTTCTAACAAAATTAGGCAAGTGAAATGTTTGCCACCACTCGCGGTGGCCGAGCCATCGAATCCTAAGATTTCTGTCGGAATTTGTCTTATCTTATAAGGAATATCATATTCCCTTACGAGATGAGCATTGATTAGGAAGATATTAGAACCAGAATCTAAGGACACGCGAACCTGGATTCTTTTCCCTTCCGTTTTGATGTGCGCGATACCCTCTAGACAATTATAACGCCTGGGTTGCGGCGTTTTTAATTTCTTCCCAACTTCAACGAACGTGTCGGCCTTTCGTTTTTGAAACATTGTGTGGATGTTTGAGACCATGCCCGCATAGTTTCGGTCAATCAGACCTCCTCAGCGAAACTTTTGGTCATCGGGCAGCCCACTCCTAGCGGTCTTTACCCCTTGCCGAAAGGTTCCCTCTCATCCTGCCTTTTCGACCTGCAGGTCCTGTCTGGGGGGTATCCACGATCATCCAGATAGGTACATAGTATTACCAGCGGGTTCATAGGGCTGGCCGATTACCATGTTCTATCCTTCCCGCGCTTATTCTCCCCCCTCATTTCATGAGATCTTATTCGTCACAGAATTCATACCTCGGTACTATCGAATCAATTCGAGGGAGAATGCGCTCGTGAGAACCAAGTCTCGAGCCTTGTCTTGAATACAGACGATAATGGCTGTCCAGTGAAGTATGCCTCGTTACTTCCACGGTCGTCTCCCTCGTCCCTACTGACTCTCCCTAGTATGATTTCTTCTGACTTCGTTTTAATCCCAAGTTGGTCCTTATCAGAAACCTTTGAGTTTACGGAACTCGTGTCTGACTAGCATCATTTAGTTTTCCCGGTTGATGTGTCGGGGGTCCTTACCACCGCTGGGTGGGAGAGGTGTTCCTCGCATCGTTTTCTTCGATTCCTATAGATCCGCATGACTATTTAGCACCAGTCACATAGACTACCCGATTGCCGTCGCGGTCAGTGCCAAATTCCCTTAGTGCTCCATTTCATGGTCTGAAAGGTTTTCCTAAACCCGTGTGGGCCTTTCAATCCGGGTGACTTGTGCCTTTTGTGGGGGCGGTTGGTTTCCAGTAACCAAATTTACTCGTTGTAGTCCTTCATTGGGTTGGTGGTTATTTAGATCCTCCTTACGAGTGCCTTTCCAAGGGGCCTGTTGGATAGCCGTTACTTGCGCATCTTTCCGGCAAGTTTTCCATTTGTGGTTTGTTAACCCACATCGTGTCACCCCATATGTTTCTTTCTTTCGTCGATGCGATTTTGCGGAATGCCCTTGTGCACCCTTTCCCACTCCGTGGGGCTTCCCGATTTTTCAGTCTTATTCGACGTTGAGGTCCTACTTTCTTGTCTGGCCGCCTTATATGCTGCGCGCTCTGCTTTGGTATATTGCTTGCGCTTTTCGCTGAATTTGGCTCCTCCTTTTTCCTCATCGCGGTCCTTTCTTTTTGTCCTCTTGACGTGTCTCTCTCTTGTGGAAACTTGTTCATCTAGTTTCCATTCTTCATAACGTTCGCCACATTCCCTTAGTGCACTTAACCATTCTTCATCGAGGTCATATTTTTTTAAGGATAACCGTTCCAATATTTGCTGTGGTACTTGTTCTTCCAACTTTCTTCACCACGCAATACCCCTTAATTGTACTTTGATGTTAAGGTTCTCCATTTTTAATAAAAGGGTGCAAATGTTTCTCTCGTATTTAACCTTATCCATATCTCGAAATTGTTTCGCGGTCATCTGCAGTACTGGCATATCGGTTGGTTATTTCTTGATAAAATTGTTGCCAATGAACGAGTCCTACAACGTTTTTATGGCCCAGTTCTCCAGTCATAGCGCATCGATACCAATTCGTGAAATGGGCAAGGTTTACTTCCTTCATCCGACTGATGGCGTATTGTATCCTTTGCATATGTTTTTCCCAATGTTGCGTGTTTCGTCGGAAATAGTCTTCACATTGGAGTAGCCATGTTTTCACTTTTTGGTAGTCCTTTGCCACGAAGGTTTGCGGCGGTGTGGCATCTTTTCTTTTGGCGCTGGCCCAACCTTTGCTTACGGCTTCTATAAGCAGTTCCCTTCGATCGTAATCCAGGTCTTCTTTGGGCGTCATGCCGCGCCTGGCTCATTGTTGCCTTCGTTTCCACCTTCGTCGATCTTCATCCAGGTCTCTGTAGCTTTCGCTGTCTGAAGAGCTACTTGATGAACTATGGTTATCGTCGTCGTTGTCACCTGGATTATTTCGTGGACCGTGAGGTGGTCCTTGTCCTCCTCCACTAGGTCCCGCTTCTGCCTCTTATCTTTGAGGGACCCTTCCTTTGCCTTTTTGATTCTCTTGAGAATCTTGGCTGTCCTTAGGTGCAGGGATCCAAGGCGGACTGCTTACTTCTCTGTCGGCCCCTGATGGTCGCGGATTGACTTGTGCCGACAAATTATGCAGCTGTCTTTTCAATTCCTGAATTTCTGCATCCTTCCGGGCTTCGAATTCCCTATTGATACCCTGGTTTCTTGCTATTTGTGCTCTCACATCCTCATTTTCCTCCTTTTGCATAGCTAGTTCCCTTACCAATTCATCGCGGTGTGATTGCAGGGTACTGACTTCCATTTCCAATAAGAGGTCTCGGACGAGGGATTGGGCGTCAGTTGTCCCTATGTTGCTATTCAATTGCTGGCTAATGTCCTGTTGCCTTTCTCGTTGCCACTGAACCTTACTTTGTTTGGTTATTCACCTCAGCTCGGACTGGTCCCATGCTTTACTGAGTGCTGAAGTAACCATTTCTAGGTTTTTTTAGAGATTTTCTACCTCTTCATCAACTAGTTCCTCACCTTCCTTAACACTCGTTCGTACATCTTCCAAGTCAGCCACTAGGCGTTGTTGAGAGTTTGTGAGTGTGTTGAAGGCAATGTGCTGTCGATCTTGGGTTTCCTTTGCCCTCCAGTCAATACGTCCTATTACCGAGTCAAGTTCCATCATAAAATCTGTTGCCATTCGTCGGGTCTTAGCTTGAGACCCTTTAAGTGGGGTGGAGTATCTTTCGAGGAAACTGAGTGACGGTTTCGTTATTCCTCCTGGGGTTGGTTGTACCAAACCCCTCATCTTAGACCGTGATCGTCTTTTGTCGACCCTTGATGGAGGTCGTACAACAGGAGGTCCGGTTCGACTTGGAACGTAACTTCCAGGAACTGGTAGTTGTTCTGATGTTGTAGTTGAGACTTGGTCAACTTCCTCATCATCCAAGCTTTCGCTCATAACATTGTCTTCTCCCATAATCCTTAATGCCATATCTAGGTAGTTTTCTGGGCCTGACTTTGACTCGTCGATTTCGTGGTAGAAAAGGAATCGTTCAGTTGTCTAACCGTCCTTTTCAACTGTATCGCATAGGATTTTGACAGTTGACAGATTTACCCCACTAGCCTTAATCCTCTGGCGTATCCGCTGCAAGTGATATCGTTGTTGATCCACGACCTACGTTTACCAGCCACGAGGGCCTCTTTTTGCCAGTGGTGTAGAAGGATTCTTATTATCAAAGTTAAGGCTAATTTCACCGAAAAGGTGTTTCCAAATAAGTGAATTTGTTGACTGTTCGACCTGATAGGGTTTTCACTGCTTCACTGTTGTGGGGCTTCTTTTCTTTTGTCTGACTACCCGAGATTTGGTAGAACAAGCTAGTGTAAGGCTACCTGGCTTGTCTGGTTCGAAATCATCGTAATCTTCTTCGTCCTTAGGGGTTGATGAATACCCGGGAAGGGGTTCAGATACGATCTGCGTGACTTGTTTGTCTCCTAAGATGAAGAACAGGTAATAACAAAGGATAATAGCAAGTATTGTCAAGATCATTTGACACCGTCGTTGATCGTGCCTCAGTGACAGAGAGACTATCAATATAGTGTTGCAGGTAACCACCTCAGAGCTCAGTAGAGTAAGGTTCAGCGTTTGAGATTTAATAACGAAGTCTTGCCAGGAAGGCGTCGTAATTCTATCGCGGATACTCGTTTTGCTAAAACTACTAAGAGTATGAAGTGTAGGTAATAACTTGTTATATTGATAAGATCTCTTCTCCGTTGCTGCCTATCTAATAGCTGGGGAGGAACTCTTATATTTATATCCCGCGTGAGTTTCCGCGGCCGGTACATCTAATACCTATACTAACTAAGTTCCTCCATAACAACGATTAGTCGTTCGTCTTATCAATCTTAAGTGCGAACACTCATAGACCCTGAAGAATTTCTTGCTTCTGGTTATTCGGCCTAGTGTTACTCCGTCTTCTTGAGGGTGTGCTAGACTCCGCCAGTCGGAAGTAAATGATGCCTTTGCCATATGAACTTAGTCTGAGTATGCGGCCCAATTACGAACATACAAGTCGTTCCTCTGTTATTGAGATGATCAGTCTCAATTTCAGACAAGGGTGACAACACAGAGGCATGACTGCATCATCTTACGCAGAGTCGGTAGGCTTAGTGCTCCATCTCTTCTTTGATTTGCCTAGCGAGCATGTGCTCGCAGCTACGTCTCCTTGACTCCCGTCCGTTTTTAGCAGACCTATGACTTAATTGTAGCCGGTCAAAGTGAATCACTATTGTTTTCTGATTCGGTAGGCTTTTCCGCTCATGCAGATCTCTTAAGTATAATACTGGATTCGAGTTGTATGAGCTATGCACACTACCCCTCTCATATATCCTGAGAACAGCTTCCGGTCGGACAGACAGCGACGACGTATAAGGTGTTATGGGCATGCTGCCAATTTCCCGAATTTTGCTGGTAACTAGCAACTTCACACCATATTGCAGGCGATGTCCGGGCCCTATATCGGGGCCAGAGGGGGGTGTTAGAATTCCATATGCCTAACATTAGGGAATGTTTGTGATGGATTGGATGGATATGAAGTGATAGGAGGAGTGGGTAGATACATGAAAAAGGAGACGGGTTCGGTGGTGAGCATGTTGGTGAGTAAGGTATGGGATGGGAAGTATAAGATTTTGGATCGGAGGCAGAAAAGAATAGGGATTAGTTTGGAGGTTAGGAAGGATTGTTGGATGGATGTTTGGACGGTTTATGTGGGAAAGGGTAAGTATGGAAGTTTTTTATGGCCGGAAGAAGACCAGAATGTGGTGGTGTTGGGAGATTTTAATGCGTGAAGTAAGAGATGGGTAGGAGAAGAGGAGAGTTGGAGTAGGGAGGGGGAGTTGGTAGAGGAGTGGGTGGATAAGTGGGGTTTTGAAATCGCGAACAGAGTGGGAGAAGTTATGAGGGTGGATGAGAGAATGGGTGATAAGAGTAGGGTTTTGGATTTGGCGGTTTACGGAGGGGGTTTGGAATTGAAGTGCGAGGTGGAGGAAGGAATAGTTGGATTGGATCATAAACTGCCAGAGGGGGAGGTGGAGGTTTTGGGGAGAAGGATTGATAGGGAAATGGAAATGAGGAAGGATGTGGATTGGACGAAGGTGGAAGGGGAATTGAGAGTTTGGGGAGAGAGAGGATTGAATTGGAGGGAGGAGGAGAGTAGAGGAAGGAAGGGTTTGGAAAGGGTGGTAGAAGTTTTGGAAGATAATCTGGGTGGAATAATGGAGCGGTGTAGGGGGAGGAGGAAATGGAAAGGGGGAAGAAAGAAATGGTGGGATGATGAGTTGGAAGTTAAGAGAAAATGGGTTAGGGAAGCGGAGAGGGAATGGGAAAGGGGTTTGGTGGCAGAGAGGGGGATTATAAAAGAGAGGAGGAAAGAATATAGGAAGTTGATTGAGGAGAAGAAGTTGGAATATTGGTTGAGATTTTTGGGTGGGTTGAGGCTGTTGGATAGTTTTCGTTTTGTTAAAATGGATAGGGATTTTATGGTGGATTTGCGGGGTATAGGGGTGAAGATGGTGTATTGGTGGATTATTATTATTATATATCATTAAGCTTATAGAGCCTATGGCTATGAAGCTAAGAAAGTACATGATTGTAGTGCCCCCCACTACTGGTTCCAAATTCCATCTCCTAAATGCTGTTGTCCTCATCTCAGTGGGCCTCCTGCCTGTTTCACCCTACACCACTCCTTCTGCTCCCAGCCTCCATTCTGACCACCTCTCTTCCTCTCTCTCCTCCCATCCTACTCCATTCACCACTTCCTCCTCTTCCCTCTCCTCTTCCTCC
>QLOI01003813.1:0-12195 GCA_003313605.1 Tuber umbilicatum | reverse complement strand
AAAAAAAAAAAAAAAAAAAAAAAATTACACTGGCGGCCCAGCAGACAGAGAGGCCCCAGCCCGACCTCGACCATCACCCTGCTGGGTGAAACCTTTCATCCCTCTCCCCTGGTCAGGTGGCTTGGCTACTGGCTCCCGCCCTCCCTTGATTCCTCCCCCCACTTTCTCAAACGCCTGGCTCTCGCACAAGGGGCCCTCGCCATTCTGAGACAGCTCTCACCCCCGGGCAAAGGCATCCCCCCCTACCTTAACCACCGCCTCCTCAATGCCATAATTTTCCCGATCCTGTCATATGGCGCGGACCTGCTGGTCCCCACGGCACATACGCTCTCCAAGCTGAAAAAGTCTTCTGGAATACAGCCATGCGATGGTCCACCAACCTGTTCTCCGCAACACCTGGCCCCATCCTCCCATGCGAGGCCGCTACCCTCCCCATTGACCTGGCTCTCGTTCGAAAACGAAGACTGGCAGCACTCCGCATCGCGTGCGCGGACCCAGCCATCAACCCAGCCTCCGCCCGCCTCTCAGTCCGCTTCCCCACACATAGCAAATATCGCTCCCCTGTTTCATTTCATTCCCTGAATGCCAAAGGAGCTTATTCCCCCCTCGCCTGGAACTCCACCCCTAGGAAAGCCCCCGGCGCCCACTCCCACCTCCCTCTAGACTCCCTCCTTCACACCATCTCGCACCTCCCACACCCCATGCCCTTCCCACCCAAAACAAATCTCCCTACCCAACTAAAAGACCCCCCCGACCCCCCTAGCCCGTACGCCACCCTCAGATCCACGACATCATCCTCTACATTTAAAGAATGGGCTGCACACCCCGGTACCCCCAAGGACTATCTCTTCCTGCCTACCACATCTCCCCACCCGTTCATGGGATTAGATCGCTTCACCGCCGGCCGTATCCACCAGATGCGCTCCGGAAAAAGCTACCTTGCGGCCCATCCCACCTGGTCTTCGGCCGAAATTGACCCAACCTGCAGAAGGTGCCTTTCTCACCCTGAGGACATGGAGCACGCCATACTCCTCTGCCCCTCTACCCAATCACTTCGCTCCACCCACATGCCCTCGGGTAAGTCATGCGACCGGGGCGCCCCGCTTTGGACCTCGGTCCCCCTCTTACTTGAGTTACGCTCCTTCATTCATGCTGCGCGCCTGAACTACCCTCCAAACACAGGCTTCCACCTCCCCGGCTCACCACCCTCTGCGATTTTTTCCCCGCCCCCCTCCCCATGTCTTCCTCGCGCCACCCCGCCAGGACATCCTCTCTCCCCAGTCTCCTCGGACTCTGACTAATAAAGGCCCCTGGGCCTCGCCACCAACGAAACCCCCCTAGACGTTGCGAAAACACCCCCATAAAACATATAGCGAGAGTAGGATTGATTTTTCAGGTAGTCTTTAAGTATTCCGCTTGTTGTGAGTCACCGCTTAGGGTGCATGTTTGAGTTTTTCTTAAATAAGTTTCATATGTTACGGGGCAATCCTGTTGGAAAAGAGGAGGATTTTATATATTGTTTTTGATGTTTGTGTTAAAGGTTTTCTTACGCCATAGCTTAGCCTGCTGTATGCGACATCTTGACCTAGTTAAAAAATAATGAAGTATGATTTAAATCAAAAAACCGCCTTCTTGTTAGACATCTCTCTCACTATTATTTCGCAAATTTTTGAAATCTAGTAAACCTTCGCGCTACCTTAAAAATATTTGTTCGTATAAATCCAAGAAAACTTCTAGTTAGCCTTTAGATTTAGTTTTCGGTTCTGTCCAGTGCACCTAACTCTTGCTCAGGCCTCTGCCTCCTTCCTTGTTGCCATCTCAGGCGAGTTATCTGTGGCCTCGCCCAGTTATCCTGTCATGGCTTCAAGTATGGAAACAGACCCCTCCGCTTTCACCTCCATTCCCCCTCCCCCTAGGGCCCCTTCTGCCCTCTCCAGGACTCAACGTGCTGCCTCTAGAGCGGCCGCCAGAGCTTCTGGCAACCCATCCCCCTTTGCTCCTGCAAACGCTTCTAGGGCCAGCACCCCCGCCCCCCTTGACTTCTATCAAAATCGCATCATCAACCAACTTGCTTCCCTCCCCCCTCAGTTCACAATCAACATCCCGGTCTCCGACGAGGAGGTCAGGAACTTCTCCACCGGAGAACTCATCATGGTCCCTCTCCTCTGCTCCCTGGCTCACGCCGTGGCCGCCATCCAGGAACGTCTGCCCTCCCCCTCCCGCGCTACGAATGCCCCCCCCCCAGACTTCCCAACTCGCCTCAATCGAGGTAGCCATCTCCAATCTCTCTGCCCGCGTTGCCCCCCTCCTTGCTCCCTCGACTTCCTCTTACGCCAAGATAGCCAGCAATACTGCCCCCGTCCTACCGACTGCAGCCGCCCCCCCTAAGGAGGAAGGCAGAAACAAGAAACCACCGACCATGCCCCCGGCCAGTGCAGTAGCTGAGGCAGCCTCCACTACCCGCGTCAAAAAACACTCCCCTCTCCCCTCTGCTGCCAGAAGAATGTTCGCAACCCGGAACACCCTAGCGCCCCACCCAGCATCAGGCCGGATCATCGCCTCCCTCCCTGATATCACTGCCTCCGCTCTCGGCGATGCCAATTGTCACCTCCCCCTCTCCTTTACCGCATTTTGCAACAGTGAGGGCTCGGTCCCCATTCTGGTCAACTCCCCCTATACCCCAGCCGCTGAGTACTCCCCCTTCTTCGACCTACTCACCGCCCGCCTCAACCAAGCCTTCGCCATGGGTGACAACCCGTACCTTCCCTTCCGCCTCGCCCCCAATGAATCCCAACTCATTATCCACGGCGTTCCCCTCGAAGCACTCCCCCCCACAACTGAAGTGCTCTTCAAAGTCATGCACGCCAGCGTCAGAAACGCCTGTGAGGTATCTATCCTCTCCACCCGCTTCCTCCAACCAGATGCTGTCAAAAGGGCAGCAGGGTCAGCCACCTCTATAGTGGTTGTCGTCAACCCCGAAGACTCCCCCAAGTTGGAGGAAAATATCTGCCTCTTCTCTGGCCGCTGCTCCATTACCCAGGCTCACTCCTCCAATAAATTCACCCAATGCCGCAAATGCCTCCACTTCGGCGACGTTCAGGCCACCTGCAAATCCCCTCAGCCCTCCTGCCCCCTCTGTGCCAGAAACCACTCCAGATCAGAACATAGATGCGCAAACCTCGGTTGCCCCAAGGACGGCCAGCTCAAATCAGTCCACCAATGCTGCATCGCCTCTTCCCTCCTCTGCACCCTATGCAATGGCAACCATACTGCCTATAACCGCTCGTGCCCAAACAGGCCAACCCCACAACCATTCACACCCCAAGACGTGACAATGCAGAACATGGCTCCCCCTCCTCCACCTCCCGAACAACCTGTACAGGCCACCCCCCGGCAGCGGTTCTTTGAAGGTTCAACAGTCTTCGCCCCACGTCCTCGCTCGAACACAAGCAGATTTGGCGGTGCCCTCACCTGCGACACAGAAGACGCCCTAAAGAACGCCCTATTCAACCCGTTGCCTCTGCCAGCACAACCTCCCCAAAACCCCCACCAAGGAGATGATGAATTGTGACCCATCACTCCCGGCCCCATCCAACCGTGCAGGCCATGGTTCGCTTAGTCCTTCCCTTACCATTTGTCAACACAACTGCCTAGGCAGCTGGGATGTTTTTCTTTCCATATTTAATTCTTTTAAAAACCCCCCCCTAGATGTCATCGCTCTTCAAGACCCTCCCTTTCGCTTTGGAAAACTCCCCTCGTAACTGAATTATATCTCATTTCACAGCACACCCCTCGCGAAGCCCAAAGTTTCCTTCTATGCCTCCAAAGAACTGGATGGTAACACACGCATTTCGTTTCAAATTCTTTCCACTCACCTTGCAGCCCTCAACATCAGCTCGCCACAGGGCCTTATGTCCCCCTCAGTCAAGTCCATCCGTATCCTAAACGGATACTCCACGCATACAACCACCCCCCCCCGCCGAACTATCTCCCCCACCAGCCTGTTTGAGAACGTATCATCACCAATCCTTCTCCTGGGCGACCTAAACATCCACAACCCCCTCTCTGACCCCCTCCACGCCTTCACAAGCGATGAACTACGCATCTCCTCCCCCTACTTCAGCAGGGCCTCTGAACTAGGCTATACCCTACTCAATACCCACGGAGAATACACAAGGTTCTCCTTTACTGCCGGCCAGAGGCCTAGCGTCATAGACCTAGCCTTCGCAAATCCCCACCTAGCTCCCTATGTCGACTCATGGTCCATGCCCCTCGACTCGACTGGCTCTGACCATGTCCCCATCATAATCGGTCTCTACACTACGGCTCGAAGTTCCATGCCACCTGTCCCCAACTGGGCCCTTACAGACTGGCCTTCCCTAGACCTTCCACTGAAATCCCTCGGCATCACTCCCCCTCCCAACCTCGCAGCCTCCAACACCGATCTCGATGCCTGATTTGATCTCTACTACAACAAGCTTACCCATCTCCTCCTATCCCACACACCCACAAAGCGGACCTCCCACAAGTCCCAACCATGGTGTACTGCTGCCCTCTCCTCCTTCCGCAAAATCCTAAACAGAGCCTCCCCCCTCTATAAGAAAAACGCCACCCCATTGCGGGCATCTGACCTCCGCTCCGCATGAAAAACATCTCTCTCTGCCCTGAGGAAACAGAAGAAGAGGCACTGGTCAAGCTTCCTCGCTGGGGTTACCAAGGACAGCATATGGGACGCCAGAAGGCTTGCCACAGGTCGACCCCCCCACGCTTCCCGTCCTTCCCACACACAGACGACCCCCAAGAAATCAACAACTCTCTCCTCAGTCACTTCTTCCCAGCAAGGCCTCCCCCCGCTCCCCCCCCCATGATGGCACACCCCGCGCCCCCAGTCTCGGAAACCGAAGTCCAGCTAGCGCTCCGCTCTTCCTCCAGCAAGTCCGCCCCGGGCCCCGACTCAATGCCATACGGGATGTGGAATCAGGTTCACCTCGCGAACCCCTTGATCCTCCCCGCCCTCCTTTCACACCTTCTCTAATATGGATATCACCCGGCCAACCTTCAAAAAGCAAACGGCATTGTTCTGGACAAGCCGGGCAAACCCTCCTATGACTCTCCCGCCTCCTTCTGGGTCATCGTCCTCCTCCCCACTCTGTCCAAAATCCTAGAAAGGATAGTCACTATGAGACTCACACCGCTGTCCCGCTCCCTAAAATTGGTCAACCCCCTTCAGTGCGGTTCCCTCCACTCCCTCTCCACGGTGGATGCCGTTGCCACCCTCACCAACAAAGTAGGAGCCCTGCAAAAAGCCCGGCTTCAGGTATCCACCCTTTTCGTGGATATATAGGGTGGCTTCGACAATGTCCGTTCGGAAGTCCGCTGCCCCCTGCTTGCCCGTAAAGGTGTCCCTCCCTACCTCACCTCCTGGATCGGCTCCTTCCACCACGTCCGAAGATGTGTTCTCCTTTTTCAGGGCTCCCCCCGAGCAATGGAACCCATCACCGTAGGGGCCCCCCAAGGCTCTCCCCTTTCCCCGCTTTTATCTGTTATTTATATTTCTTCCCTACATTTTCCCATCCCCAAAGGTCTGATAATCTCCTATGTCGACGACCTTGCCATCACAGTTGCCTCCACCTCCTACTCTGATAACACGCACCAGCTTAGGTCTAGCTTCGCACAAGTCCTTGACAAGGGTTCCCTCCTGCAAGTCTCCTTCTCGGTGCAGAAAACCGAACTCATCCACTGGCGGCCCAGCAGACAGAGGGGCCCCAGCCCAACCTCGACCATCACCTTGCTCGGAGAGACCTTACACCCTTCTCCCCTGGTTAGGTAGCTCGCCTACTGGCTTCCACCCTCCCTCGACTCCTCCCCCCATTTTCTCAAGCGCCTTGCCCTCGCCCAAGGAGCCCTAGCCGTGTTAAGGCAGCTCTCACCCCAGGGCAAAGGCATCCCCCCCTACCTCAATCACCGCCTCCTGAACGCCATTATTTTCCCGATCCTGTCCTACGGGGCAGACCTGCTAGTCCCTACAGCACACACTCTCTCCAAATTAAAGTCCTTTTGGAACACAGCCATGCGGTGGTCCACCAACCTGTTCTTTGCAACTCCCAACCGCATCCTCCCATGTGAGGCCGCCACCCTCCCCATTGACCTTGCTCTCATTCGAAAGCGAAGACTAGCAGCACTCCGCATTGCGTGTGCTGACCCAGAGATCAACCCAGCCGCCGCACGCCTCTCAGCTCGCTTCCCCTCACACAGCAAATACCGCTCCCCAGTCTCATACCGCTTCCTGAATGCCAAAGGTGCACACTCACCCCTCGCCCGGAACTCCACCCCCAGGAAAGCTCCCGGCGCCCCCTCCCACCTCCCTCTGGATTCCCTCCTACACTCCATGTCGCACCTTCCATACCCCATACCCTTTCCACCAAAAACAAATCTACCTACTCAACCGAAAGACCCCCCTGACCCCCCTAGCCCCTACGCGTCCCTCAGATCCACGACATCATCCTCAACATTCAAGGAATGGTCCACATACCCTGGTACCCCCACGGACTACCTCTTCACGCCTACCACCTCTCCCCACCCGTTCATGGGGCTCGATCGCTTCACCGCTGGGCGTATGCACCAGATGCGCTCATGCAAAAGTTACCTTGCGGCCCACCCCACCTGGTCCTCGGCCGATATCGACCCAACCTGCAGAAGGTGCCTCTCCCACCCTGAGGACATGGAGCACGCCATTCTCCTCTGCCCCTCCACCCAAGCTCTCCGCTCCACCCACATGCCCTCGGTTGAGTCCTGCGACCGCGATGCCCCACTTTGGTCTTCTGTCCCCCTCCTACTCGCACTTCGCTCCTTCATGCACGCCGCGCGCCTGAACTACCCACCAAATACAGGATTCCGCCTCCCTGGCTCGCCCCCCCCTGCGACCCTCTCCCCACCTCCCTCCCCTTACCTTCCTTGCGCCACCCCGCCAGGATACCCGCCCTCTCCAGTTTCGTCGGTCTCTGACTGAAAAAGAGCCCCCTGGCCCTGCCACTAGAAAAAACGCCCCACACGACGCATAAAAACACCTCCCAGAAGAAGACATAGCGGGATTAGGATTGATCTTTAGGGTATTCTTTGAAATATGATCTGTTGTCAGTCACTGCTTAGGGTGCATGTTTGAGGTTTTCTTAAATAAGTTTCATATGTTACGTGGCAATCTTGTTGGTAAAAGGAGGACTTTATAAGTGTTTTTGATGTTTGTTTTATAGGTTTTCTTACGCCATAGCTTAGCCTGCTATATGCGACATATTGACCTAGTTAAACAATAAGGAAGTTTGATTTAAATCAAAAAAAAACACGCCTTCTTGTTAGACAGAGTGCGCAAGCTTGGATTAATCTAAGGTCTTCAAAATACATTAAGTTCATCATTGTTACTTCGATATTACTGCAGTTAGTACAATTAATACGAATATTTTCAGATTCTGAGCCCGGGTTCGTGAGATACTTCCGCATTGCCACCATATACCAGAAGGGTATTAGAATTATGACAAGCGAAAGGCAATACCATCTCCCTCCCATTCATACCTCCTCCTTTCACTTCTACAACAATGTCATCAAACAACTCGAAGTCAGGTTTCACCATTCGCACAAGCGATAACCCTAATCTCCATGACCATGAAAACTATCACACCCAGGCTGACGCCTGGGAAATAGCTTTCAAAGTTATGGAATTATGGGATATCATATCCTGAGAGACCGAAAAACCAACATTACCCACCGCTTCATCCTCATCTCCCACAGTGGGAGGAAAAAAGGGTATCGACTCTGACGATCTCTGAGAATGGAAAAAGAAGGACCAAAAAGCAAGATTTTTCCTGTACCAAGTAGTCCACAGTACCTTTCATGCCGATATTGTAGCCAACTCCACATTACATGGAGTTTGGAAAGCCTTCAAAGACCGATTCGACAAAGTGACCCCCACCACCAACATGATCTTGATGGAAGCCATCGGGAAGATCAAACTCACCTCTAGTCAAGTCATGTCTGACAACGTCAACAAGTTTGAAACAGGTTGGAACTGACAAGTCTAACAATGTGCTAGGGACAAAGACACCACAGGCAGACCTGACAAGTTTAGAACAGTAATGAGGACTTGGACTCAACGCGAGGCCGTAAAAGTCCCCATCTGCATGCTTTCTATTAACGACCTACACCGCGACCTTTGCGATGTCTTATCTGCGAGAAATACTGCTCGATAGGTCAAGGTACGTGATGATTTTGTTGGAAGTGTAGCTAAGAAATCAGAGATGAAAGAAGCAGAAAAGATTTTCAGTGTACGAAGAGGTCGAAAGAAAAAGAGTAATTGTTCTTACTACGCTTTTGAAGGAAGACGAAGCGGTAATCCTATGGTCGCAAACTGTCATAGCCTCCCGAGCACGAAAAATAAGGAAGGAGAACACATGTCCCATACTGCGGCAACAACCGAAGCTACCCTCACGGTTTTGATGGCAGGAACACCACAGGCACCGACATCACAACCGCCTATGGAAGGAGAAGTTTCGAAACAATGGTTATGTGACTCAGGGGTATCATGCCACCTATCACCACATTCAGCTGACTTCCTCAACATGACCCTATCCTCCGAAACCATAGTAAACGCAGATGGAAGAATTGGTCAGGCAACTGCATCCGGAGATGCAAGAATCAACATGCGCCTGTGGGATTGACATCGACACACAGTTGTTCTCAGATGAACACTATAGGTACCCTCCGGTAGATACTCTTTGGTCTTGGAAACTAGGTTAGACAATGTTGGAGCAAGATCTACGATTGTTAAAGAAGCACGAAGGTTCATGAAGGATGACTGAATATTCATGGTGGGGGATAAAAAAAATGGATTGTGGTATATTAGGATAACAAAAGAACACATTATGACCTCCCCTTACGAGAAAAGCATCAAGCGCTTGGACATCCGCAAGTGATTAAGGACTGTTACCAGGACGCTATCCAAGATCCTGCACCTAAAGACTTCAATTGCGAAACTTGTACCAAATATAAATCCTCCCATACGGTTCCGAAAACGATCCAGATAAGAACTAAGTCTAAGTTCAACAAAGTCTATTCTGATCTCTGGGGACATATGTCAGTATCTACTCTAGGTAAAAATGAGTACTTCATGACATTTGTAGACGATTACACCAGGTACTGTTGGATTTACCTATTGAAGTCAAAGGACAGGGCACTTACAGCTATACAACATTTCGGGGAATAGATCCCAATACCGTTCGAAAAAAGGATCAAACTGTTTCATAGCGATCAAGAAACCGAATATCGCAACCAGAATGTTGTAGAATTGTTGAAATCAAAACTAGTCATCCATACCACATCTCCCGCATACAACCCTAAATCGAACAGAGTGGCAGAAATGATAAATCAAACATGGACTGCAAGGGTTCAATGCATGATGCCAGGAGACAAGAAGTTCCCTTAGGGGGATTCCTATTCCACAATGCCTTACCTCTACAAAGGACGATGGCATTCAAGAATATTGACAACATCCTTTGAGCGACTATTCAGCAGGAAACCCAGGATCAGTCACCTACATCCTTAGTTCACGAATGTTATGGTTCATGTCCCAGCTAAGAAGTGCGGAAAGGTTGTCCAAATATCAGAAGAAGGTTACCTCATCAGATACACTTCCCCCCCGCCAATATACCGTATATACATACCAAAACGGCATACAGTAAGCGAAGCAAGAGATGTAAGATTGATCAAGACGAAAGGGGTATCATTTGAATATCATTATACATCAACAGTCCAACCACGTATGGAACAAGAAGAAGAAACCAACTCAGTTCCATCAACACCAGAACGAACCTCTTCACAACAATTAATGCCCGGCAAATTCCAAGAATGTTCTTCCTCTTCTACCACATGAGAAAAATCTCAACAAGGACGATCCATACAAGAAACATCACAACAACGACGATACACACGAGATAAGAAATTAACTACCAAAGCAGATGCCAATTTCGAACAAGAACTTTCAAACAACAATGCAAGACTCAACAAATTCTAATGTAGACTTTATGATGTCGAAGACGAACTCAAATTGAGCGATGGGGAAGACCCAGATATCTTAGAACTCTAAGAGCAACTTGATAAGTGGATGAAAAAGATTGCTGAATTCCAGGAAGAAATAAGAAAGTCAGACAAGTTTGTTGGTTTAATGTATCACATTCCAGATCCTACAATGTACAAACAAGCAATGAATTCACAAGAAAAAGAGGAGTGGCAGAAAGCGATGGATGAAAAGTTGGATGTTCTGAGGAAGCGTGGAATCAGGGAAGAAGTCAGAAGACCTGATAATAGAAATGTTATCACAGGACCATGGGTTTATAAGGCTAAGGTTAAGAAGGATGGTACCATCGAACGAAGGAAATGTAGATACTGCGCCAGAGAATTCAATCAGATTACTGGGGATGGCTTTGAAGAGGTATATGCCCCCATAGCAAGACTCGAATCCTTACTAATACTTCTAAGTATATCGATACAACGAGGGTACAAGCTACAACAGCTAGACATCAAAAGCGCATTCCTTTATGGCAACATTGATTGCGAGACATACCTAGAGTTACCGGAAGGTTACAAAATACCAGACATGGTATGTAGGCTGAAAAAAGCTATCTATGGATTAAAACAATCACCATGCCTATGGTATCAACGCCTTACCAAAACACTTGTATCATTAAACCTTCATATCACCGACTTCAATCTTTGAATATTCGTTTCAAAGGATCTTTTCCGTTGTATTTATGTTGATGATATTATAATAAACAGAAAACCAAAACTAGTTAACAAATTTGTTAACAAGTTACAAACCCATTTTCAGTGTACCGATTTTGGACAAGCATCACTACTACTTGGCATGCAAATCGAAACCTCCAACGATCGCGTTAGAATCTAGTAGGAGCTATGAATTTCTGAACTATCAGAAAGATTCCACAAGACCGATGTGAGCCCAGCTGTGACTGCAATCGAAGAATATGGTACATTGATAAAAGCAACTGAGGAATTCGAAATTTGCGATCCACAGACATACCAATCCATAATAAGATCATTAGTGTGCGATACAGTTGCAACAAGACCGGATATCGCACATGCTACCACCTTCCTCGCTCAGTTCTCCTCCAAACCTACTATGTTAAAGCTTAAAGCTGCCAAACAAGTCCTCCCATACCTTATAGGAACTAAGACATTCGGACAATGATACGATCGAAACACCAACACAGTACCTCTTCAACTGTACTGTGACGCATGATTTGCATCCAATCTCGGCGATCGAAAAAGCGTTTACGGGTCTGGTTGTTCAAACATACTGACATACAGTTAGATGGTGCGGCAAAAAGCAATGAACCATTGCAACCTCAACTACCGAAGGGGAATCCATTCCCGTAGCCTTTGCAACAAAACAAAGCATATGGTTACCAAGTGGCCTATCACCTATGGGTATCAAGACACTACCAATCATCCAATGCGACAATACTGCCGCCATCGAGTTGACAGGAAACTTTGGTGTCTGTGATCGAATGAAACACATCACTGTACAATACTTCTGTACAAGGGAGTCAATAGAAAATAAGGATATTAAGGTGATATCAGAGGGGACTAAGGGTAATAAAGCGGATATATGTATGAAGGGTTTAGTTAAGGTTTTATTTGAGAAAGTTCTGGTTATGTTAGGAATAGAACCGTAGGGGAAGTGTTGGAAATTACGTCATTCATTGCCTATCTAGTGATGTGGCTATGTTGGTCATGTGACACAGCCAGATGACCAAGTATTATACTAGTATATTCTAGCATATTCTTTAGATTTCCTTGGTATGAGGCAGTGCTTGTGTAACGACAAAGGGTATATATAGGGGCAGTTTCCGCCTTCTTGTTAGACATCAACCACAACTTCTATTTTCCTCGCGATTGAAATCGCAACACCACCACCCATCGTGGGCTTTGCCCCCCCCCACTATACCTTCCTGCCCTCGGGCAACCCTCCCCCTCCTCGGACCTTTGCTCTTCGCTTAGGTTCACAGGGTCCCATCTTCTTTGCTGTCGCCTCAGAGGGCTGGGATACGGTTTGCGGTACGCGATCTCACGGTCGCTAACCTCGGTTAGCCTCCGGCAGGCTTCAGTCGATTTCGCTCCTCCCCTTCTCCC
>QLOI01003810.1:0-13898 GCA_003313605.1 Tuber umbilicatum | reverse complement strand
TGTTTGTTTCTATCCCCTCTCTGTTCGGGGGGGGGGGGGAACATCCTGGATTGCCGGTATAATGCCATACCCAACACATGACCCGCTCAACCGGGTTCCCGCAGCAGGCATCGGGGCTCGTTACAACGTGTCCTCTCCCGTTATGATGTGGTGCTTGTATAATCAGGCGTATAAATTATCCCGGCGTTTCATCGCACTGGCACGTCCACCCTAGGACAACGACAAGAAAGGTCAAATGCCCAAGGTGTTGTATGCGAGATCACCGTTCCCGACTGTCTTACCTACTAACCCCTCCAGTCTAGCACCACACACTGCTGTCATTCGTTACCCCCTACAGTCCCTTGATATACCCCAGGGTCTGTTCTGCCGACTCGGTCGTCTTCCCTTCTCGGGGAGTCAGTCTCGCACCACCTTCTTCCTTCCACCATAGCCGCTGCTACTACCGACGTTCTCGGACAGGCCCGGCCCTTAGAAGCCCTGCCGTTTCCATAGCCCCCCCCGCACAGTTAGGGACACTAATTTGGCATGGAAGTGGGGGAAATCTTTTAACAGGTTTTCAAGGGAGACTGCGTTATAATGCTTGAATCAATTGATCTCGACTGACTAACTAACTTGAAAAATAGAAACAATATCGTGTGCGCACAATTTCCAGAAATTGAAGGACAAAGGGAGTCGACCGAGGGGGCAAAAAAGGGAGATTAAAAATTCCCCAGGAAAAAGATAAGAGAAATAATTAGAAGGAGATGATATTCGTAAGAATCATGATAAACACAAAACCTCCTCTCCCTTGCAAAAAAGGTCACAACTAGATCCTAAGGTTAATCTAAGGGGAGCGGCCCGCCCCACTCATCAGAAGTCCAATAGGACGCCGGATGCGCCATTTCCATATGCCACAGCAAACCATGTAAATGATGGCGGGAGACCAAATCCCCGTCAGGATGCTCATACCAACAATGATACATGGCTGGTCTATCGTCAAACGGAAGCTGCTCGTAGATATTGGTAATCCTCTCCATATGCCAAGAGAACGCAAGCCGGCGATAACTACCCCCGGCGGAACACGGATGCTTCAACCCCTCCAGTAGCTCCCGGGCGACAAAGTCGTACCACACCTGGCCCTTCTCGGTGAAGGTGGCCTTGCCGCGGATGGTCTTGAGGTAGCGGTAAAGGGTCCCGAAGACTTTGACCTCGTCTTCCTGCCGCAGGAGCATCCAAGCGAGGAGCTGCTCCTTCGTCACATCCTTGGCCCAGCGCTCGCGGGGGTACCTGTACCCCTCCCCGCTCCAGATGGTCCACACGGCCTCAGCGATGTTGGACTTGGCCTGGTTTCGGAGCTTCCGTTGCGGGCTCGGGTTCGCCTTTTTGTGGGCTTCCCTGGCTAGCTTCTCCTCCTTCTTCCGCCGTTTCAGGTGCCCCAGGCCTATTCCGAACTGCACGATGCAGAGCGATTCGATGTCGGATCTCCAGTAGCAGGTCATGGGGAGGTTGCGCCCGACTTCAACAATGCTGGTTTTGGGCGGGTTGGTGGTAATGTCTAGACCCAGACCTCGGAATTCGGTTATGGCTGTTTGAGTTTTTGTCAGTACAGTTCCGCTCGAGTGGGAGAAAGCGGGGATGTCTCACTGAGAGTGTGTTTCCTCAAACATCCCACGCAGATCTTAAATCCATACACTAGGCACATGCGCCGGTCCCCGCCATTTCTCTTGTTGGGGGGCCGCATAGGCCTCAAGCAAAATTGACATTTGTTCTTGGTCAAGGCCTGCAGAACATAGGATTTGTAGTCCTGGGCAGGTTCATACTCCGGCTGCGAACTGACCATGGGCATGCCAGTGCGGAGATAAGGCCGAGGTATACATGCAGATCCCCACTCAGTGCTGAGGAGCATCCTGTACCAGAACTTGTTGCTACATTGCGTGCTCAGATGTTGATTGAAATAGCGGCAGGTCATCGACAGGTTCAGTGCGTCGACAGGGTGGGGAAGAAAGCTGGTTATTGTGTCCAGCATTTCGGGCGGAAGTGAGAGCAAATGGACGGACATTTTGGTAGTCGTGAGTCCCTAATTACTAAACTTGATATCGAAAGGACCGTAAAGAGGGTGTTGGAGGGGGGATTGGAATACTCGGGTCGCTAGATTCAAGTCGGCATGGACGAGACCGCACGTAAAGCCTCCTAAGAATCCGTCCTTATGGCATACAGGTAGTTGAAATAAGGCTCGCGATGATTATTAGTCACGCCAGCGCCAAGAGACAAACTGCCACGCTGCGGGGAAAAAGCAAAGCCACGGGGAAAAGCATTCTTTGCCTTTGATAAGAAGCTTGTTTGAGGCCCCCTCCTCTGCGTTATGGCTGGCTCTGGCTTTGGTACTAGTATTGGACCATACTGAGGGTATTCAAAGCTAATAACTGACTTTTGCGTTGACGGCTTTCGTCACAATCACGTGTTGCTCTAAAGATAAATTGACCAATAAAGTTGATCAATGGACAACACCAAACGTTACGACAATGGTTCAAGTTGATCTTCCATCCAAGTGAATTATTTTTTCCTGGTATTCAACCCAATATATACTTGCTTTGAAAACAGATCTGAGCCTTCAACCATGACTATGAATGTGGTCCAGCCATTTTCGGCAGGCCTCCCCGCTAGTGTACTCCGATCTCAGTGTAAATCCATAGTCGGTAACTTTGAATACCCTCAATTCACTGGTGTGATGCCTACGGGCACTCGGAAAGTAAGCTATTATTAGTGTTCAGTCTTTAGAGTTTGGCCCCCGCCGAGTGCTACCGGTAGTACAGTACCGGTACTAACTTTAGTACTTGCCTGTTCGTTCCCTATCATGACAGTCCTAACCTAAAGCCATCACATACAACACAACACCTCATCACTCGTAAAGCTGGTGGAAGTGCCGGTAATCGGTTTCGGAGCTACGGAGGTACAGTAGCATTAGAGCCAAATGAAGGTTATTAAGCACGAATATCAATATATGAATTCCATAAAAAAAAAAGTAGAAGAAACTTACCGTAGGCTTCTTGTTTTAAAGTGCGGAGTGGAAATGACTTATAAATTGGCCATGGGGGTTATTCCAACCCCGGACGTTTAAGGTACCAGCCGGTATAATATCATCCCGTGCCAGTGATAGTAGGAAGCCTCTGTATCTACCCCCTTGTCTACCCCCTCAATAGTGACATGTAAATGTTCCGCCTACCTACCATCCTGCGAAAGGCTGTTCCTCCCTTGTTATTTCACTCACTTCCCAAAGCGTGATATGAGGGGGAATATAACCGATGGCTAGGCGAGGGGGTTTAACTAGCACTTGCCCAAGGAAGTATGATAACTTTTGTGAAGATGTTCAAGAGCCTTTTCTAGGAGGTCTGGTGGTTATATTTCCGTCGTATAGGGTTATGGACTCTGGAGAGCGGATGAACGGCAATCGCTCGACTTTTTTTTGAGTCGCGTACCGGCGGCCCGAGTTATGGTATGATATGCTGTCGCCGCAAGCGCTCGGGCCGTGGAGACGCCAATTATCATACCGTAAGCGAATTACCATACTCACTTATTTACCATTTTGGAGGATGAGCAGCTTCGGGGCTTTATCGGCTCGGGGGTGTATCGGGAGCGCGGGTGCGCAAGGGTGGTATGTTTCAGTACGGTACGGGCTTGAATACGGGTCTTATGGTCTGATGCCTCTAGTGATAATTCTAAATTTGGTTCCTACACACTGTGTATGTCTTGCCCCGACATAGCCCCCGACACGAGTCTACGGTATAATAGCCATTGCACAATGGAATGATGCTACGAGAGATTAGACATAATCATCTGGGTCTAAGGCATAAAGTAATAAGAAAGATTTGTTGTCGAAATGAATTCATTCCCCAAACGAAACTCCCCAGAATGTCTAATCTCAAGCCAATGGAACCAGCTTTCGAATTGTGCTCCCTGCTTTACTGTACTACTGTCCCGTGCTTTCCATCTTTAGGAGTATCTAGAAATCTAGTCAATGGCTTGGCAACACCAACCGAAAATATTTCCTGTCTTGTGTAGACTAAGTACCGTACAGTACCTACCTTGAACGGGGAGCGAGTAAAAAACAAGCGTCAAACCACTTAAGAGTAATCCTATCGTCTTATTGATTCTTCCTGTTGAGTTGATAGGGCCAATAAATGCCAAGCAAAACCCCGATTTCCGGATACTTTTGAAAATCCCAAGTGCGCAACTCAGCACGACGACCTGTATTTTCCTGATTTTTGAAATAACGACACGGTACATTTGATGACGATCGAGATTCTGACCAACGGGGGCCACTTATCACTTCAGCTGAGATACTTCAATTTTATCTTTGAGCCAGTGCTTACTCGAGGAAATCATGGCTGGAAAGAGTGGAATGAGTGGGAGGCGGGCTGGACCCGGAAAAAGAGGGGTTAGGGTTGAGGGAGGACGTGTTGGAAAGAGGGTATTGGAGGGTGGGAAATATAGAGTGTTGGAAGGGGGAAAAACGGTATTGGGTGGTGATGAAAAGAGAGGGTGGGAGGTTTACAGTGGATTGGTCAGGGTTGCAGGTGGCTGGGAAAACCATGAGGTGCGATTGGAGGATGATTTAGTGATGGGAAGAGATGATTGGGGAGCGAGTGGTCAGGGGGAGTAGAAGGTGTGGGAGGATACTACAGAGGGAAAGGAGGAGGAAGAGAAGAAGAGGGTTAAGATAAGGATGGAGGTGGTAGAGAAGGAGATTAAGAAGTTGAGGAAGAGAGAGGAAGGGTCGGAGATAGAAGTGGGGGAAGAAGGAGTTGTAGTTGGGAGTAAAGAGGAAGAGGGTTTGGGTTTGGTGGAAGAATGGAAGATGAAGAGAGAAAGAGAGAAGAAGTTGTTGAAAAAGGAGAGGAAAACGAGGGAGAAGGAGGGTATGCTGAGAAGAGGAAAAGAGAAGAGTTGGGATACAAAGGAAACATTGGAAATGTGGAAGTTGTTGGGGGATTACAGGGAGTTGGTGGAAGAAGTGAAGTATGTGTTTGGGAGCAGTGAGGTAGAAGCGAGGGGTTTGGTATTGGAAAGAAGTTTAGCGAAGATGAGGGAATTTTGGTTGGAAGGGGGTAGCAGGGGAAAGGATTGTTGTAGGAAGAAAGGAGCAGAGGAGGTCGCGAAAGGAGATGAGGTAGTGATAGAGAAGGATGGTAGAATTAAGGAAATGGAGGAAGGAAAGGTGGTGGAAAGGGGTAGAACGTATGGAGAAGTGGTTGCGGGAATGGGTGGAAGTTTAAAAGTATTGAATGGGATGAAAGTGGAAAGGAAATTGAGAGAAGAGAGGAAGGAGGAGGAGAGAAGAAGTTTAGAGTTAGAGAAAAAGTTAGGCAAGGTAGTGGAAGTGGTTTTGGATTCGCAGGAAGGGAGTACAGGTAGGGAGTGGAATAAGAGAGAGGTGGAAGAATGTTTGGGATTGGGAAGTGGGGACATGGAAAGAGTAGTGGGAAAAGGGAGAAGGGTGCAGGTAGTATTGAAAGAAGAGGAAAAAGTGGAGGAATTGGTCAAGGGAAGGAAGGAAATGTGGGAGAAGGAGATGAAGGAGAAGGTGGGGGAGGTGAATAGAATGGAGAATTGGGTGGGTTTGGTGGTTCCAGGAGTGGAGTTTGAGGTTTGGGAGAAGAGATTGGAATTGTTTAAAGAGGTGGTAGAACAGGAAAATGGGATAAAATTGATGAAGAGGCCAGTGTGGTTGGTGGATGAGAAGAGAAGAAAGAGTTTGGATTTGAAGTATGTGGGAGTGGTGATCCATGTGGCGAGGGAAAGTTAGAGGGTAGAAATTTTGAAGAGCGGTTTACAGGTGTTAGGGGACCGGAAGGTGATGAAGAAGTGGGTGGAGGAAAAACAGTTGGTGTTTTGCACGAAGTGTGCGGTGGTGGGACATAGTTGGTGGGATTGTGGGAAGAAGTTGAGTAGATGCAGTGTTTGTGCGGTGGAGGGTCATACAGGATGGCAGCCCAGATGTGAAAGATGCAAATTGGGGAGAGCGGGTTGTGTGCACTATAGAAAGTGTACGATGTGTGGGGGACATCATACGATGAGAGAAGCGAGTGAGGGAAATTGTTGGGAAGTGAGAGCGGAAATGATAAGGTTGAGGAGTTTGGTGGGTTAAGGGTGAAGGATTGAAATTGGTTTCGGGAAACTTGAGAGGGAGTTATAATGGAATGGTGGAGTTGGGTGCGAGAGGAGAAGATGTGGATATTTATTGTTTGCAGGAGGTAGCAGTGGGAATGGGGGATGTTTGTTATGGATTGGAGAGGTATGACGCGATAGGAGGGGTTGGGGGTTTTAGGAAAAGAGAGAAGGGTTCGGTGGTGGGTATGTTGGTGAGCAAGGTTTAGGACGGAAAATATAAGATTTTGGATAGAAGACAGGAAAGAATAGGAATAAGTTTGGAAGTGAAGAAGAATTGTTGGGTGGATATTTGGACAGTTTATGTGGGTAGTGGAAAACAGGCGAATTTTTTATGGCCGGAAGGGGATAGAAATATGGTCGTTTTAGGAGATTTTAATGTGTGGAGTAAAAGATGGGAAGGGGAGGAAGAGAGTTGGAGTAAGGAAGGTGAATTGGTCGAGGAATGGGTGGATAAGTAGGGATTTAAGGTGGTGAACAAGGTGGGAGAAGTGACGAGAATAGATGAAAGAGAAGGTTACAAGAGTAGAGTATTGGATTTGACGGTTTATGGTGGGGGGTTGGAGGTAAAGTGTGAGGTGGGGGAGGGAATAGTAGGATTGGATCATAGGCCATTGGAAGTGGAGGTTGAATTTTTGGGTTGGAAAATTGATAGAAAAATAGAGTTGAGGAAGGATGTGGATTGGGCAAAGTTAGAAGGAGAATTAAGAGTGTGGGGTGGAAAAGGTTTAAATTGGATGGAAGAGGAGGGTAATGGGAGAAAGGGTCTGGAGAAGATAGTGGTGGATTTGGAGAATAATGTGAGCGGTCTATTGGAGAGGTGTAGAGGAAGAAGAAAGTGGAAAGGAGGAAGGAAGAAATGGTGGGATAAAGAGTTGAAGGATGCAAGAAAATGGGTTCGAGAGGTGGAAAAGGAATGGGAAAGAGGTTTAGTGAGTGGGAGGGAGGAAATAGTGAAGAGAAGAAAAGAGTATAGGAAAATGATTGAGGAGAAGAAGTTGGATTATTGGTTGAAATTTTTAGATGGGTTGCGGTTATTGGATAGTTTTCATTTTGTTAAAATGGATAGAGACTTTATGGTGGATTTACCGGGTATAAGAGGAGAGGATGGGATGTTAGTAGAGGATGATAAGAGAAAAGGGAGAGTTATTATGAGGGGATTGGGTAAGAGGGAGGAATTGGAGCAAGAGGAAGAGGGTTTTGAAAAGAGAGTAGTTTTGGAGAAGGAGTTGGTGGTGGAGTGTATCATGAACCAGAAAGATGGGAAAGCGGTAGGAGTAAACGGGTTGAGAGGAAAGATAGTGAAAATGGGTTGGGAGTTGGATTGGAGAAAGGAAGTAATTTTATGGATATTCAGAAGGAGTTAGGAGTTGGGTTATGTGCCAGGAAGGTTTAGGGAGAGTATAGGGGTGGTTATGAGGAAGCCGAATAAGCCAGATTATAGCCTACCGAGCAGCTATAGAGTTATTAACTTACAGGATGTGTTGGGGAAAGGGTTGGAGAGAGTGGTAGTGATGTTGTTAGAAAAATAGGGGGAAAAGGGAATGGGTGGAGAACAGTGGGGAGCAAGAAAAGGAAGAAGCAGTTTGGAAGTGGTAGGAAAATTGTTGATGAAATGGGAGGAAAAGAGAGGTTTGGGTTTGTTATTGTGTTTGGATGTTAAAGGGGGTTATGAGAACATGGGGGTGGGGAAGATGGAGGAGAGATTGGAAGGTTTGAGAGTAGACTTATTTTTGAGGAAATGGATAAGTTCGTTTTTAAGAGAGAGGAGGGTGAAGGTGAGGGTGGGGAAAAGATTAGGGGATTGGGTAAATTTACAAGGGGGAACGGTTCAGGGTTCACCGTTAAGCCCTACGTTGTTTATGTTGTTGCTGGGAGGAGTTTTGGAGGAAGTAAGAAGGGAAAGGTTAGAGAGGTTGGAGGTGGTGGCGGTGGTGGATGATGTGGATTTCATAGTGGTTGGGGATAGTGAAGAGGGCATTTTAAAGAAGGTGGAAAGGATGGAGGTGGAACTGAGGAGGGGTTTGGAGAAGTGGGAAGTGGATGTGCAGCTGCTGAAGTTGGAGGGTATGTGGGTGGATAAAGGAGGTTACTGAGAAAGTGAGGTGAGGTGGATGGGACAGGTGTTAGAAATAAAGAGGGAGGTGAGAGTATTGGGAACTTGGTGGCAAGGGAATAGAGGTTGGGAAAGTCATGTGAGGAATAGGATTAGGTTGGCGGAGGTGAGATGGAGAATGTTGTTGAAGTTAGTAGAAAGAAGAGAAGAGGGTTTGGGAGTAGGAAAGTTGGTGAAGTTGTTAGAGATGGTGGTGATGAAATGCTTGTTGTATGGAATGGAGGTTTGGTGGAATGGAGAGAAACGTTGTAGGAGAATGGTGGAGGTGTGGAGGAATAAGTGTTTGAGGAGGATTTTGGGAGCGGTGAGAACCACGCCAATAGATGCAATGTTATGGGAGGTAGGATGGAAGAGTATAGAATGGGAATTGGACAAGAGATTGAGTTTGTGGGGATTAAGATTACGAAGAAGGGGTTTTTGAAAAAAGGAAATTGAGGGTTGAGAGGAAGAGGCCGAGGAAGTGGGTTGTTGGAAAGGAGGTTGAGAGGGAAGGATATTAAGAAAAGTCAAGGAGAGGAAGTTGGAGGGGGAGAAATTTGAAATAGAAGCGGAAAGGAAGGGAATTGTGGGTTGGAAGTTGGTGTGGGGAGGGAAGAAGGAGGAAAAGAAAGAGATGTGGGAAATGGGAAGGAGGGAGTGTATGAAGAACTGTTTGGTGGGAGAAAGTGACGCGAGTGAAAGAGGTGGGAGGTCAGGAATAGGGGGTTGTTTATGGGAATATGGAAGGAGAAGAAAGAGTTGGAAGGTGAATGTTGGAAGAGGATTTACGGTTAGTGAAGATGAAATGGAAGGAGTGGGAAGGGTTTTAAAAGAGACGTTGGATTATAAAGGGGATTTGAGGAAGTTGGTGGTTGGGGTGGGTAATTTAGGGGTTATAAAGAGGTTGAGGAAGGGTAGGGGTTGGTGCGGGGAGAGTGAACAGAGAGTAAAAGAAAGGGGATTAGAATTATTGAGAAAGAGTTGGGAGGTGGTGATAGAATGGGTACTGGGGCATGTTGGAATAAGGGAAAATGAAGAGGTAGATAAATTGGCAAGAGAAGGGGTATGGATGGAAGAGGATAAAGAAGTAGGTGGTGTTTTGACATGGAAGAGATGGATTCAGAGGAGGAAATAGATGGAGTGGAGAACATGGAAAGAATATTGGGTAAAGAAGGAGAAAGAGAGGAATTATTTTGGGAATGAAAGTGGTGGTGAATTGGGTCACAGGGGAAGAAGATGGGAGAGAGTGTTTTTATTTTGGATGAGGGTGGATCACGGGGGTATGAGGGGAACGAGATATGGGAATGGGTAATTTGAGGTGTGAATGTGAGGGTTGGGAGAACAGAGATCATGTATTGCTGCATTGTTTGAGATGGGAAGAGGAGAGAAAGAAGTTGGTAGAGGGTTGGATCGAGGGTGGAGGAGGTGACAGGGAAGGAGCAGATATGAGGTGGTTATTGTTCGAGGAGGAGGGTGTGAAATTGGTATTGGAGTTTGGGAGGAGCACGGATTGGTTTAAATTGAGAAGAAGTGAGAGAAGAAATTTAATGGGTAGAAAAGAGGAGCGGGATGGGAGTAGGCTAGGAATGTTGGGTATGGAGCAGGTGGAAATAAGTAAGGGATTGGAACGGAGAAGATTGAGGGATTTGGAGTTAGGAAGGTTGAGGCAAAGGAGGAGAAGGAAACTTTTAAAATTGGCGAAGGAGGAAGAAAAAGCTTTGGGTACCCTCAAACGACCCATTGCAAGTGGTTTGGGGGTAGGTGCAAAGTTAAATAAAGGAAAAGGAGGGTTGAGAGAGGTTTCGGTTAATTTGAGAAGGAAGGGTGGGATACTATTGGAAAACGTGAGGAAATTGGATTGAAGAAGGGTTAAGAGGCAGACATGCTTTTAGCATACGGAAAGCCTATAGTATTATGATTAGTTTAATTTTTAGCTAGTAGTAATAGAAAAGTTTAAAAAAAAAAAAAAAAAAAAAAGTGCGCAACTGCTCGACATGTTCGCTTGCATACTCGGTGGGCCTTGTGTTTTCAACAACAGACTTTAGAATAGAATGATGTCGGTGCGGGATGTCAGTCATGGCATTTCATTCCACGAGGGCCATCCCAGCACACATATGGAGCTCCGAGTTTAGTGTGCTAGATAGAGTAGTGAGACTTTTATTTATGGTGTTGAACCCGGCTCCGGCCCCCACCGAGTCCCGCACCATTGATCCTTATTGTCAGTGATCGGCAAGAGATATTACTATATTGTACTGTAGTGTCAGTACAGTACAGTACTTAAGACCCATGACGTCAATGGGCTGTGGCTCATCCCATCTGTAACTTAAAGCTTATCTCGACGACTTCTGTAGTAGCTTAGCTCATCACCTCTCTTGCCGCAGCACCGAGACTCATTGCAATTTAGAGACCGATGCCAGGGGCTACCGGCGTAAAACCGTAAATCGCTTTCGAGTTGTAGAAACTGTTGTATCGTGGGTAGAGGAGACTGACTAACTATCCTCGATTCCTTAGTAGATTGGGACCTCCGAAGAACGATGATGGATCACCGAGCACCGCTACGACAAGAGCATGTGCCCGAATGAATCATTGAATATTTGCCTGATAGAAAGGAGGAGACTAGGTCTCCGATCGATATTATCTATTTGTTGTGTTCGTTGTGGGCCTGCCGTATCTAGGGGTAACTTAGTACGGTAAAGTGGGGCATCCTAAGTGTGGTAACATTTGCCATAAACACCGATCCACTGGAGCGTGTTCCGTATACAATCGCTCCTAATACTGCTCTCAAACTGCTTGTATAGGGGCCAATCAGCAATCCGCAGATAGAAGAGGTATCCGAGACTGATCAAACAGGACATTGCTAGGTAGCTCACTCTAGTTGCATAGCTTGACCAGTCAACTTTGCCAAATAGTAGAAGTCAAGGGTCGTCGGAGTTCTCTAACTAGAAAAATACACCGAAGCCATTTCTCCTAGAGATCTTTATCATCAAGCGGAGTGAGCAAACAATCCCAGGAGCTTCGGGGGAGTTTACGGTACTGGGGAGCGACCTAGTCCGAGGGAACAGCGTCAACGATGGAGACGGCAATAACGGGGAAAGGGTAGTGCTATCTCTAGACGGCGAGGGTTTCGTCAGCATCCCTACCTCATACTTGTGGTTGACTTCCCCCTCTCATCCCCTATTGAAGCGATCGGCTCTTCGTTCTTTTGTTATATTTTTTTTTGCTCAGCTTTCAGGATCCCAATCCGCTTCACGGCAATACCTATTCAATGGCCAAAGCTCGTGGGCCGGGCCAAGTTCTGGTCAAACCTCCCAAGGCGCGGTCTGGAAAACTCCCGGCACTGATGGGGGGACTGACTTCAAAGTCTCATATGCCTTTAGCCGAGTGTGGCCACAGACCTGGAGGTTTTTGCTATAGTACGGGAATCTGGATCGGGGGGCCAGTGGAGCAGGCGGTACGGCAAGAGCAGGCGTCCGGCCCCGCTTGTAATGATAAACTCGCATATAGGATTGGGAGTTCCAATGCATCGCTACCGCACTGTGCCGGTATCATGACGTTTACTCGCCACAATAGACCGAATATCTGTATAACAGTACGGTAAGGTAGATCACATTGGTCACAACCCTCAAATTTCGACCAATCGTTGATCCGGTTACTCAGCTCAACCTTTCTTTCTCATCTAACTGGTAGCACAAATGGCTGTTTACTCTTTTATCCGTCATGAGTCCTGAGCGATTTCCTGTCTTTCGGGTCCACGGTGTCACCATGTTAAGCGGTTTACCTCCGATCCTGAAGTCGGTAGTTTAGGCGAATGGGGAAGAGCAAAGGCTGAAGGACGCATTATGGATGGTTGCTTCGGTGGCATCGTGTGACCTAGGGTGCTGGTAGGCAAGCAGAGGTAATCGGCAGGGTATCGGAATGCTCTACATGCCATTCTTGCCACCCATTGTCTAATTCTCGTTAGAGATGTCAATTGCAACCTCTATCGGTGAGGCATTGCGGGTGGGGACTGCCTTGCATCTTCAGTTTGGGGCATTGGTCAGTTCTGGGCGGGTACGGGTCGGAGCCGGCAATGCAGTCTAGGTACGATCTTGTCCGAGACTTCCATCTTCAATTGCATTCCGGATTCCAACGGATTCACGGGAGGAAAATCGAGTAAGTCTATGGGCTCCGAAGATTTGTTTCGCTATAGGATCCCTCCTCCGTAGGATAACGCTGAGCCGAGGCGCTTGACAGTGTGTATTTCTGTTTCTTCCTCTGGGGACATTTTGGGATTCCACCAACGTTTGTGAAAGGTTTTCTTTGACCGATTGGATTGGGGAAAACGAGTTGAGGGGAGGGCGTTTAAGCGGTATCTGATGATTTTTGGTAACTCAAAGCATCTCTACATCAGGAAGGTGAACCAGGTGCTGGTGGGTGGAGAGCTACGGTTACGGTATTCTGGATCGCCGATTCGCAGATCCAGATATCCATTTCAATGAGATGAGAAGCCAGAGATTTTGGATTCTCTATCTCGGAAATTTAAGGTAACGAACTCCACATTCTCAGATTTGCATCTAGTACTGTGCCTTGGGTTGTCACCGTGCTGCTCCTCATGCTAAATTTCGTATCTGCACTCCTCCATCTCTAGGTGGCGACATCACCCAGTGAGGAAGTAAGATCCTAGAAATATGAACTTTGCCACTTCGCCCCTAGAGTCAAATCCTAGGAATCTGGTTGGCCCAGAACAGAGTCTCTGCGCAATGCTTCCAACTGGCGGACAGTGTTCGGTCAACCGAACTTTATCCAACCAAAATATCCGATTCGTCAATTCACAAGGCAATTGGTCCAAGCTTCTAGACCCCCGTTCTTAACCGTATCCGCGATGTGCCGAGAAGCTTTCGTGAACTTGGGGGGTCAGAACCCAAGTTACTATCCCAACCTTTAATCCCCATTCTCCTCCTCCTTCCATACACACACCCCTTTCATCATCGAACACCGCACGGCATCTCACATGTTACAGGCCCACTGCAATCCCCCCAGCATGCGTCTATACTGCCGCCTCTGCGAAAAAAGCAACAGAGCACCGCAACAATGCCTTGTTTGGATCAGATCCTACCAGACCGGTAAGCGGTCACGAGATACACTCTAAAAACCTTTTCCTGCTATCGAGTGCATTGACGATACCATACCTTATTCCATTAATCCCTGTCCTTGCGGCCGGCAGATCAACTCCAGGATTACCCTCCTTTTCTCCCTGCCGCCCCCCCTCTCACACCACCGTTTTTTATTTATTTTCATTTATTTATTCAGGCCCTGTTCGGCAGTATATGGGGATAAATTGCCGTTCTTTCTGAGAATTATAATATTATATATATTTTTCTTGAAACCCCCGAATGCCATGACCCAAAGAGTGGGGAGGGAGCTATATCCAGATAGCGTATATCACCTTGACCATTCCGGTGAGGGTGAAAATCCATTAGGAAGCTCGAAAGTCGATTTATCCCTCCAACCCCTCAGACCTTCCAGTCCGGTTCGCAATCCAGAACCCTACAGGAAGCATATCCGAGTAAGCGTGACCACATCTACCATGGCAATCCCGCTTTCAAGTCTCTCCCGCCATGGTCACGACGAGCAGCACAGATATTGCAGCCGTTCTGAGCGTCAAGCATGACAAACAAGG
>QLOI01003809.1:0-25046 GCA_003313605.1 Tuber umbilicatum | reverse complement strand
ATTAAGTTTCACCGTTAAGATTTTCTCTCTTACATATTTGTTCTTCACTTTGCGTACGAAGAACGCTTCGGTACGGCCGCATCCTTGGGATCCATCTTCCCACAGGGAGCCCCCGTTACACCCAATCGTTGTCATATCCTTCGGAACTGTTCTCCACCAACCCTTGAACCTGTTCAACCTTTTTCTTGATCATGCCTCCGATCTCTGGGAGGATCATGGCCTGGGCCCTCCAAGTAGGGTGGGCTCACGTATCTCTCGGCAGTGCAAAAAGATCCTACATGTTCAGCGCAATATTAGCCACCGTATCCGGTCCGGTGTTACGAGATCCACAGACTTTTACCTGCAACCACTTCATGCTTGAAGTTCCATGGTCCCTGCTATATTCCTGTTTGTCATGCACATAGTGTATGACAGATAATGGCGCATGTCAAACAGGGCATGGTTCTATTAATCTGCCCAAGAAACATGCAATTGACGATGAGTATCATCATCTTTCCGGCAAAATACTTGCCCTAAATTGCCTCCCCAATCCGCAGTGCTAGGAATTGCCTTGTTAGCTACTACATCGGGTTCAGTCATGATTAGTAGTAGTCACTATTAAGCAATCAGTCAGTGGTTACTAATCTCGTACTTTTGCAAGTCACACATGAACCTATCCCAAGCTTGCTAATAATTCATCCTATGCGCCCTAGCTCCAGGGTCCTCAGGCCGTTGGCATAACTTAAAGATATATGCTTTCACATGGTATACAAATTGTGATTGTCTCCGTGATTGTTCTTAACAAATCTTTCTCTGTTAAAAATAAACTGTGTGTCCTGTCACACCCACCCAAGGCAACTTACTATGTCTAAGCTGTACTCAGTGGGTCTGATGTGTCCGGTCTCAGAATTGCTCTCTACCGCGGCATCCCCGACCCTCATCAACTGACCAGTCAGCGCCACAACCTTCGGGAGTATGTTTTCGAGCTGCGTGTAACGCAAGAAAAGTAACTTTGCGAACTCCAATATGGTGTGTACTTCTCCTGCCACTTAATTGTGCGGTGAGTTGCCCTGCCTCGGATTGCCTTTGCCACTTGCTGGACTAGAGCGGCCGATATCGAACATAGGACTTGTAGCACATAGGCAGTGACGCAGTGATCAAAGTGTTGGGGCACTCGTTGACGCAAGTTTCAAAGCATTGTAGGCCCTAACTTGATCTACTAAGCCACGAGGCGCTGGTCGTTAGGGGGCAGGATTGGCAGCTGGCGATCTAAACCGGATAGGGATCAGGGCAGTAGTGGTTCGGCCACTTTGATCTCTGTTGTGAGGTAGAGACTAATCAGCCCATCGTGACGCGCAGATTTGTGCACTATCGACATCTTGCAGATCTAGTTTGGCGTCAGGTTCTCCTTCACCTAATCTTGCTGAGTTTATGTATCCGTCGCTACTACTATCACTTAAATGAACCATTTCCATATCTTGTTGTACATCTCGTTGGGCCCATGGTTTGGTATTTGCTGCAGTTATGGTCGTGCTCCTCTGCGGGCGCCTTTGGGGTCGTCGCAGTTACTTAGTTTCAATAGCTGCGGGAGATGTCTTTCTCGGCAGCGACTTGTCATTCATTAATGTGTTCCGGGAGTTGCCATCTATGTTTTGTTGTGTTCCAGAACTCGGTTTTCCTACTCCTACTGAGTGGCCACTGATGGCACGTCTCCGTCCGTACATGTTACCCACTCACTGCATCTGCCGACTCGGTGAACTAGTTTGTTGCTTAAGCATCCTGTAGTAGGTTAGTAAATACAGGCTGAGTTAGGCTTAAAATAAGTAGACAAATTAAGAAGACCAAGGCAAATTTCGTTAGGAGTTTGTGTTGCTCTACGCTGTATGATGGGGTGCGTAGGATTTTATATGCTAAGGGACCGGTGCATGATAGGGTTGAAATTCCCGAAGCTTCCTGGTTTAAACAGGTTACGGAGATGATCACAGGATGGGGGACTCGAAAGCTTGGTTGGAGTTGCATTAGGTTTTGTTTGAAACTTGTCACATGATTGTGAAGGAGTTGTTGTCTAGGAGAAAAGGAGTATCGTGAGTGGCTTGTAAGGTTTCGACTATGAGGATAGTGAAACTCTGGATGGTGTCAGATTATGGTACACATAGGGTGAGACTAGGAGGTGTCGCACTAAGATAGTTATGAAACGAGGAAGAGACAGTTTGCGTATTGTGTAAATGAGAGATGTGAGTTTCAAGGAACAACACTGGTCGCAGGTCTAGAAAGATGTTTGAAGGAGGTGTTCCGAAAGTGTCTGAACATTCCTGGTGATAGAAAAGAAGGAAGAAGAAACATATAGGTTGGAGATAAGACGAAGAGTTGTGGGGAAGAAATATGTTTGCATAAATAGGACACCTCCAGTAACATAGAAAGAATCAGGACTCCAAAAAGATTATCACTGCTCGATCGTAACTTATTTCATTAGGTTATGAGCCCGGATCGCGTTTGGACATAACACTGTCAATTTACTTTATTCTATAACACGATCCCCTCTCTATTCCTTCATCTCCTCCATACCCCTCCTACGTCTACTACTAGATTTAACAACATTACACCACTGCGCTATCACAATGACAAGCACCTCGCCCTTCACGTCGCTCAGACATTCAATCGAGAAGCTTGATGGTTCCATGACTACCGGTAACAGCAATTACGTCGCATGGAAGTTTCGTGTTCTCAGAATCCTCACGGAGAAAGGTCTTGCAAGTGCGCTGGATTCTCGACCTACTGGTACAACTTCGAATACCAGTGCCGATGCCTCTACATCTCCTGATAGGATTAATGACCAAGTCTTTACCATAATTTCACTCAACATCCGCGACTCCCAAATCCCCCATACCCAGACAGCGCAAAATGCGAAGGAAGCATGGGATGCTCTGGCTGGAGTACATCAGGGGATTGGCTCCAATGGAAGGATGGTGCTGATGCAGAGGTTATGGAGTCTCCAGCTTAAAGAAGGGCAAGATATGTCGGCTCATCTAAATAGTTTCAATGAGCTGTCAACCCGAGTCGCAAATCTTTCAGCAAATGGTGTAGGTATACCGGACAGTGATCTAGTATCAAGGTTAAGCTTCTCGCTACCACAGTCATAGGAGCCACTGATCATGGCAGTACAATCACGGGCAGATGTGATTACCTTCGATTTTCTTGTCGGCAGGTTGCTTCAAGAGTCGACACGAAGACAAGCAGCACGGAGTACTAGCTCTGACGAGAACCAGCAGCCACTTTCGGCCTTTGCTGCGCAGACAGGATTTCGTCCATCCGCTCGTGTATTCCGTGGAGGTAACCGGTTTGGAGGAAGGCATTTGGGAAGCAGTGGATTGGGTGGGAGTCCTTCTGTGGGCGGTAGGGGATGCGGAAATGGGAAAGGAGGAGTAACTGGTTGATGCCATTACTGTAACCGAGAAGGGCAATGGAAAAATGATTGCTTTAAGCGAAAATCCGATTTAGAAAGAGAAAGTACTGGTAGGCATTTGGCCTTCATGGGACTGGTGTGGGAAATCGGACATACCAATTGGATTATTGATTGAGGCACCTCGCAGCATTTAACAGCACAACGAAACCTACTCAAAGGTTATCATGAGATTCTTCCAACAGCAATCACAATCGGAAATGGGAAGGAAATTACAGCAATCAGCAGAGCGGACGTCCTACTCCCAACGACATCGGGATCCATCCTGCTTCACGCTGTCCTCCATGTTCCACAAATTGGAAATAATTCGATTAGTGTTGCTCGTATCGTCGACTGTGGATATCGGGTTGAATTTACAAAGACTAAGTGCATTGTCAGTAAAGATGACACAACTCATTCGATCAGACAGCGGCAAGGGAACATCTATTGCTTACTGCCGAGTTGAGCAGATGCTGCTCTCGTAACTCAATCTGCGAAAGGAAAGGCCATTGAAAACGAGATTTGGCACTGTAGACTAGGACACCGATGTTTGAATCTGCAAAGTGTTGGACGGATCAACAAGGCGGTTCACCACTTGAACCTAGAGGCAACTATCGGTGAAATCACAATTTGTGGCACTTGTACGAAAGGAAGCAAAGTAGGGAATACTTGACCGGGGAAAGAACCAAGAGTGCGGAATTATTACATACGATGCACTCCGATATTTGTGGACCAAAGGCGCAAGTGGGGCTGATGGGGGAACGGTATTTTGTAACATTTATTCATGCGATGTCAGGGCGAATAGCAATTTCTTTGCTGGCACAGAAGTCTGAGGTTGCGGAAAGGTTTAAAGAATACCGAGCAAAGGTAGAAAGAGAAACGGGCAAGAGAATCAAGTTTCTCAGATCTGACGATGGTGGAGAATATATCGGGCAAGGCTTTAGGAGATGCTTGAGCGAAAATGGGATTACGCAAAGGATGACGCCACCGTAGACACCAGAACACAACTGTATTGGGGAGAGGGCTAACCGCACTATCATGGAAATGGTTAGATGCATGATATATGATGCGGAACTAGGGCAAGAATTTTGGTGTTATCCGGCTGTAATGTCGGTCCACATCATAGATCGTTTACCGCCTAGTTCCCGTGCACACAAAACCCCATATGAGACTAGCAGCCCGCCGTACCTCCGGCACAGGTCATTTAGGCGATTTAGAAATTATTGGTAATGGTTAAATAATATCATATTAGGTGTAAGATAAGGTGATATTGAGTTTTGACATTGAATATTTATGGTTGCTGTGGTAAAGTGGGTGGGAACTAGGGATGGATTTTGTATTTATACGATATTGTATAATACGGTAAAATACAGTATTTAAACGGTACAATATTTTATAATACCTATCTTATTTGCTTCTACAAAATTGATTCTACAGAAATGTATGGCTTGAGTTATATAGTGCATGAAGATATAGAAGTAGAAGAAGACTTTTTATTTTAATCATCTCGATTTCAAATTCTAGACAATTATAGGTAACTATTTCTGCTCAAAGCCTAGTATTCAAAGATGGAAAAATTGCCTTCCAAGCAGTCTATATCACTTCAAGCTATATCCTTAGTTCTATCTCCATCCTCGTCTGAATCAAGTCCTATTCAAGTTAGTTAAGCACAGCCTAAAGAGTTTTGTAAACAAAATTATTCTATAGTACTACCTTCATTCTCATCTGAGTCAGCATACTCATCCATTCCAACACTGACATTCTCTAACTCAATCTCTGCCTGGTTAGAAGGATCCTGCCATTTTCTTAGCTCACTTTCTTTTCCATCCAAAACACGGCGGTTCAGGTAGATGTTGGTAACCTTGTTGACACGTATGGGGTCAAGCTTGTTCCGAACTGTGGAAGGATAAAAGTCTGAACCGAAAAGGACCACTCACTGGGAACTGAATTTACTTGTATGCTGAGAAGCCTTGTTGCTAATAGTGACAGCTCGGGACACAAGGTGTATTGCGCATGCCAGAAAGTCATAGGAGATGCAATATTCCACGCAATATTTTGAGGACCAAATGGTCCATCCTTTGCACGATACATATAATATTGTTGCTGAACCAGGTCTTGTAGAGATTTATCGTTGAAGGAACTCTGAATATAACCTATTACCTGATTTTGCTGCTCAATAGTAGTAGTTGCGGTAACATTCTGTGGTGTTAGGAAGTAGGCTGTCCAATGTAGTGGTAAAACCTGACGTCCCATTCTCTGCTCAAATAAGCTCAAAGATTTGTTAAGACCAGGTTGTCGGTTAATCTGAGATTGTAGATGAGTTGAAATACTTAGCCAGCGGGAAACAACCAAGCCAAGATGTGACTGTGTAGATTCTGATTAAACTTGGATTGCATGAATAGGAAGAATAACATCACGCAACTCCTCAACATTGTTCCAGAATTCTCTTGAGCATAAAAGTTAAGAAACTTGTAGATCAGAAGATGCTCGATCATCCAGTACATATGCCTTGAGTGCATCCTTATTTTGATAAATGGAATCCACAGATCGTGCTTGAGTTCCCCACCTGGTAATTACCGAGAGGGTTAAGGCACATGTTTTGTCATAAATTGTCTTTTGTTTTTGTCGCAGGAGAGATAGTTGAAGTGGTGATCTGCGGAATTTTTTGATTACCAGGGTAACCTGATTCAAGATAATCTTATACTGTGGAATACTGAGTATATCCTTGATAAGTAGCTGGAGGCCGTGGGAATCGCATGGGACGAACAATGGCTTGGAGCTTTGTAATCTTGCATCCATTTTGAGAATCTTCCATAGACGCAACGTGGAGGAGCAGGTATCCGTAGCAAAACTATTAACACGAGTCCACTCGCCACGTATAAGCGTATCAACCTTATCCGTTAACCAAGTAGCCAAATTGTCAGCTGAGAAAACAATGGACCCAACATTTTCCGAGCAGTAATGAAAGGTTCCTTTGTTGGTATTGATAGATAGGTTAATCATGCGATTCTTGGATATATTCTCACCTTCGTCAGTGATAATATTAAGATAGTAACTTGAGTGGAGAACTTTATCAAGATCTTTCTTGATCAGCAGATAGGTGTTATCAAAAAGGCTAGTTCGTAATCGGCGAAGACTTGTTGGTTGGTGGGCAGGGGAAACCTTCTGAAAAGGTACAAGAAAGTATTGAGATCGTGTAATCTGAAAGGGTAGATTGTTCATACTTACTTCTAATGCAAAGGCAAGATCGGTTACGTATTTTTCAGTGGTAGTGAGACGCTGAATTTGTTTGGTGATTAGAGTTTGGTTGCTCAAGGATGGCGTTTGCATTGCGATTCCCATTTTGCCTTGCAAGCTCATCTGCTCTTGGTACTTAATACAAGCAAGTAAATGCCCACGCTGTTGGGTGGGACTTTTTGAAAATACTTTTCTACAAGCAATACAGCGAACCAATTCCAGCTTTCTTATGTTTAGTATATGATCTATTTAAATCATTTGGAATTAATTAGATACTCACCTTACTTCCAGCTTCAGGTGGTACAACTTCGAAGGCATCATGAAGGTGGGCATCCTTTGTACGGCCCATAATATATTGTTCAGTTTTTTTGGGGTGGAATCTGATGTTGTTAGACGTAATGTAGGAAAAATAGAACTTCACATGGAGCAAACTCTCTTATAAAATACCAGAAGTCTGGAACAGGGGTTGACAGAAGCCCTAATACAAGGCTCAGTAATAGGGGCTCCCTGTGGGAAGATGGATCCCCGGGATGCGGCCGTACTGAAGGTTTCTTCGTACGCAAAGTGAAGAACAAATATGTAAGTGAGAAAACCTCAACGGTGAAACTTAATATTGTTAAGCGGCAGCTTTACTTAACAAGTTCTCGAGAGGCTAGTTGATCATCTTAGGAGAACAGGTATTGCATATACTTAAGTAGAATTATATTGCCAGCTGCTCTCCCTCACTTCTAAGCTCACCACCATTGCGAGCAAGCCCAGCGGCTCTGGGCCTCGGGCTAATATTCAGCCGAATGTCAACCAGCTCTACTAGTTCATTATCGGACGTGAAGTGACCATGCAGTATCTTGACACACGCTATCAACGGCAGGAGAAAACTGTTCATATCGCAGTCCTGTTAGTGGCGAACTAACAGGTTACTGATAAGCTAGTCTAATATCGAACTCACTGTCCCATTCGTATTCGTCTATGCTAGTCTCGTAGACAACCATTCAATGGTACCATTGCGTTTTACAAGTCTATCATCTTCTAGTGTCTTCGACACGATAGCTTAGTCTACGGACTCCCGTGATGAGATACTTAAGGCATTGCCTTGTACGGACGGTACCCGTAGTCACTGACGATAAGCACCTCAGTCAAGATAAGACAACTATGATCTAGAGTTTGGTAACTACCTCCAGATATCTTACAGTCTTTCGGAGACATACGGGCGTCGAAGGTCTACCACCAAACCGAAGGCGAACAAGGCTTGCGGTATATCTTACATACCTACCACAGTAGGCTTATGAGGATCAGGGGTGTATGAACTCTAGAATCGCTTCTCGTGTAACCCTTCGATCGCTCCATGACGCCTCATATATCCTGCGAACAGCTTCCCATCGGAATCATGGCGACAACGTATATGGTATTACATCGTCGTCTTCAATCATAGGCTTTTACTAGTGAACCAGCAACTTCCCTATAGTTGGCCCATGGTGCATTGTCTGTACATTGGGGCCAGAGGGGGGTGTTAGACTAAGATTTCTCAATGTTTGTCCAAGGCAAGATTTCCTGCGGTTCGTCGCCCAACAAAGGATTACCCAATTGAGCCCCAATTCGAACCTCCTATATAATCTTGTGTAACAAACAATCGTATAACTTTTCCCAAAAGTTCCCGTAACCTTTTACGCTCAAGGTAGGGTAATTCCTATCTAAAAGTATGGTAACATCTTTGCCAAGGTAGGGTAACTATACTCCCTAAGGTAGGGTAACTACCTGCCTTAGGTAGGGTAACTCGCCGCAACTCTGGGAGACCTTTGGCACTCGCAGCGTCGACTTTTCCTACCTTCCCGGTATACCTTTTCTTGTTCGCAGTCTCAGTATTACCATTTACTTAGTCCACATGGTAATTCTTTGATAGAGTTACCTGACTAGCCTAACTGTAACCCTTCCGTGCTCCGGCATGCGATAAGACTAAGTGTACTGTAAGACCCAGCAGGGTCGTTACATCACCCCTCTCTTCTCTAGGACCGCCCTCGGCCTCTTGCGTTTTCGTTTACTTCCAGTCCCCCTGTCTACTACCCTATGATCCCTGGGTTTCCATGGGTATCGTTTATCGAAATCTACGAGGGCTTGCGTGACTATTCCCTCGAATATCTCATACGGTTCCCAGGAGTTATCCTCGAGACCATAGCCCTTCCAAGCCACCAAGTATTGGACAAATCGTTTGCGGAATTTCTGACGAGCTCCCCCATACTAACGGCTATCAAGGATGGTCTCAATCACATAACTAGGCTCATTATCTATTATATCGGGAATTGGTACCTCTACTGTATGCCTGCCTGTGGAGTCCTCTCTATATGGTTATAAGAGGCCAACGTTTAAGACTGGATGTATACCCCAACGCTCTGGGAGTTGAATTTCATAAGCTGCTGAACCAACATTTCATAAAACCATGAATGATCCGAACATACGACGATCCAGTTTTTCCATCGCTTGCTTGGTTCGTATCTTTTTTCGATTCAACATTACTCGATCAGCCCTCTTGGCTCAACCCGAATTTACATCCTCCCACGTAGTATACTCTGGTGCTGGCAATCTTTTCTGATCATGCCACTTCCATTGCCTCTCTTGAGCCTTATGCAAAGTGTCTCGAATTTTCTTCCATGTCCCTTCGCAATCCTTAACTAATAGCTTGCTGCTTGGGTGGATACCTCGACTTTCTGATAGCGACCCAGACCAATTTGTTTCTGGGTTAAACCCATAATTGATCTCAAAGGGAGACACCTTAGTCGATTCTGACGTTGAAGTGTTATATGCATATTCCGCCCTGGGAAGTATATCTGCCCTGTCGTCCTGCTGGGAGGAATAATAACTCCGCATGTATTGCTCCAAAGTCTGGTTTACCCTTTCAGTTTGCCCATCAGTTTCATGGTGGAAAGCCATGGAAACATTTAGCTTAACTCTTAGCAATTTCATTAAGCTAGTCCGAAACTTAGAGGTGAATCGGCTATCAGGATCCGATATGATACGCTCAAGTAGACCATGGAAGCGCCCAACCTGCTTCCGGAACATAAGGACTAGGTCCCCTATTGGTACTTCTGTTGCAAAAGGTATAAAATGAGCCATCTTCGAGAACCTGTCTCCTATGACCCAGATTTTCGTACCCCCTTTTGACTTCCGGTTGTGCCACAATAAAGTCCATAGAAATCGCCTTCCATGGTTGTAGCCGTACCTCTATAGGTTTAAGTAGTCCAAACTTCTTATGTCGTACAGTTTTACTGCGCTGGCATACATCACATGTGCGAACATATTGTGTGATATAATCATCTATTTTTGCCTGGTAGAAGTTTGCCCTAACCCATTCCATAGTCTTTTATGTCCCAAAGTGTCCCGCTAAGTGAGAATCATGTTCAGCCTCCAAGATTGTACCTTTAGTCCCCTCATCCGCAGGTATGTACCATCGGTTCCTGTAACGGAGTAGGTCCTTCTCAATCGTAAGGTTAGGATCAACTCCCTTGGTTTCTACCTTAACCGAATCAAGGATCCTCGGGTATTCCTTGTCTTTTGATGCAACCTGCTTGAGTCGCTCTAGGAACGTGAATTGTAAACGGAATCCTTGGCACGCCTGCAACAACTGTGGTCGCAAGATGTCCCCCTCCTGTTGTACTACCCATTGCCCACGGCGAAAAAAGCTTTTCAAGGAATATGATTGAGAATTACCCCCCCCCTTCAAGGCGGTAGTCCCTACGCCTAGACAGTACATCAGCCATTTCATTCAACCTTCCTTCACCATATACCACCGGATGTTGAATGGTTATAAGAACTCAGCCCAGCGATGTTGCCAACGGTTTAGAATCTTGGTACTGTTAAAATATTCCAAGTTCTTATGATCAGTGTAGATCGTAATATGATCTGCTACTGAACGTAGTAAATGATCCCATTCCTTGAATGCTGCCACGATCGCAGTCATTTCCTTATCATCAACATGATAATTTATTTCCGCTGGGAAGAACTTTCTATTATGAAAGGCTACAGAATGCCATTTATCGTCCTCACTCAGTTGGGACAATATGGCCCCTAGACCAAAGTCACTAGCGTCGGTCTCCAACTATGTGTGACATTCTGGGTCAAAGTGTACTAATATAGGTCCTGTCGTAAATTTTTCCTTCAAAAAATCAAACGCCTCCTGACATGCTGGTGTCCAATGGAATTTTGTATTCTTCTTTGTCAGGTCGGTAAGAGGTTTCGCAATCTTGCTGAAACCTTCGATAAACCTACGGTAGAAGTTTGCAAACTCCATAAAGCTCTGGACCTGCCGGACACTATTGGGTGGTAGCCATTTCTTAAGTTCGGCTACCTTTGCCGCGGTCATAGATATTCCGCGATCATATATCTTATATTCGTGAAATTACAACTCTCTCTGATGGAAGGTTGATTTCTTTATGATGACGCATTAGCGCGCTTTCCTAAGTCTTTCCATTACTCTACGGACTAGGGAGACATGTTCCTCCATTGTCTGAGAGCAGATCAATATATCATCCATATAGGCGGTGACGCCGTCATCTAATAGGTCCCGGAAGACCTCATCGATCATCTCTTGGAAAGTTGCCGGAGCGTTCCATAAGCCAAAAGGCATCACGGTATATTCATATAATCTAGACCGGCATAGGAATGCTGTCTTCCATTCCTCTCCTTCCGCCATTCACAGAAGGTGGTATCCATTTTTGAGGTCCCAGTCGGTGAACCCCTGTGCTTTTCCGAGTCTGTCTCGGAGTCATTCATTAACAGTAGAGGGTATTTGTTCTTTACTGTCCTCTTGTTTAGCCCACTGTAGTCTATACATAACCGTAATGTACCATCTGATTTTGGTACAAAAAGGATAGACACAGCGGCAGGAGAGCTTGACGTCCTTATCTTTCCCGTAGATAGCATCTAATCGAGGTAAACACGGAGGACCTTAAGCTCCTTTTCTGATAAGGGATAAATCGGTCCGAACGGCGGAGCTGTATCCGGAAGTAGCTCGATCTTGTCATCATACTTCGAATGCTCCGTTAAGGATTCAATCCACTGTTGGCTAAAGATGTCCTCAAAGTCCTTATACTCAGGTAGGAGCTTCAGCCTAATATGTCCCCGTCCTCATCTGTGGACTGTGCCACCCCTAAGAGGTAAATAGAACTAGCATCCACGGCTAACATTTCCTCTTCGGTTATGAATCGTAGACGTCTTTTGGGACCTAAACAATGTGCCTTGCAATATTCAGATCTCCACGTCAGAATACCTTGTTTCCAGTCAATATCTGGATTATTGTCGCGTAACCACGACATTGGTAAGTATCCATCAAACTTTGAGTTGCTCATGTCTGCGACTTCAAATCACATCTTATTCATGTGGTCTCCAATATGCATTTTCACCTCCATGGTGTAGTGGATACCCGATCCGCGTATGTAATTTCCACTCCCATCTGAGATTGGACAAGATACGGTTCGCTGCACACATGGCATTTGGGTTTCCTTAACCCATCGAGTACTAAGGACTGGGCCTGTAGCACCACTATCTGGTAAGAGTGTAGCCTCGGCAGTACTCTTCCTTGCTCCAAGTTTCCATTGAAGTCGTACCTTGACACGGATAGACTTAGTATGTTTTGGAGGGTCTTGTACCCTCAATCGCTTTGTAGGTCTCAACTCATTAACCATTTTGATGGTAGTATCCCTTGCCGTTCAACACAAGGGCGGCCACAACGGGTCGTGAAAATTCAGTAATAATATAAATGGCTAGAAATGTTTATTATCACGCCTGCATGATTTCGGGTATTAAACACTCCTCAGGTAAACTGGAAATCAACTTTGATTGCTTAATCAAGTGCTGCTTGACGTAGTAAAACTTTAAGAACAAAGACAATACATAACCATGGAAACTCGCCTAGCAACACGAACCCATAAGGAAAACCAATAACCTTGATTTGAAAAGGAAAACCCATGACAAAAGAAATGAAGAAACGAGACCCAGAACATCTAACATAACAAAGATTCCTCCCGGATTCTCGCCTTGTTCCCTGTAATCCGATGACCAGCCCCTTCCTTCTTAGAGGCTCCTTAGTTTCTTGTAATTTCGTTTGTCCATGACGACAGACTTACCTTAGTCCGATTCCTCCGTATCAACCTCCATAATCTGCGTGGAGGCTTGACGTACTTCGAGGAGTTTCTTATCGCCAGCTGAAGAAGGAGCAGCTTCAATGCGTTTAACCTTGCTAGCCTGATCCTCTTGAAGACCTGCCTCGTTAGCAGACAGCTTATTTTTTCTCTTTGCTGAATGAACAACAGGGGAAGACGAGGTGCATTTCCGCCAGAAGTGGCCAGGCTGCCCGCATTTAGAGCACTGCCCAGACTTGCGCCATTGCTCAGTTAGGTTATCTGGAATGCCCTTATGAGCGATAGCATACGTGGATTCTCCAACCTTAGGGGACTTAATTGTCAGGGAGGGTTGGGATTTTGACTTACCCGAACCCTTCTCCTTTTTCCGCTGCGTCTTTGAGGACGAGCCCTTATCGCTAGCCTTGTCATTGCTTGACCCGCCATGGTCTTTGGCAACTGGTTTACCCAAGTTCGCGTTGTCTTGAAGGGTATGACCAACTTCATGAAGTAGATCGATTTATGCACCGGCTTTGGTAAGATGTGGTTGTTTTAACGCCCATGCGTTTCGCAAGTCAGAAGTGATCTCTATCCGAACATGAGCTATTATTTGTTTGGAATCGGTGTATTTGAGGCTGGCCGCGAGGTCAACCACTTCATCGAGGTACTGGTCAATCTTCCCAGGCTGCATAGATAAACGCATCCATTCAACAAGGTTGCGATCATGATCTTCATGACCACCAAAACTGGTTTCAAGCCGAGCGCGGAATCCTGCCCAGGTTCGCAGCTCATTCTCAGGGTTGAAGATGATACCCATCCGCATCGCTTCATCCTCACTGATGTAACGATGGATACCTAAATACCAGTTCTTGGCTGCATTCTCCAAGAGTGGAACGACCAAGACAATCTTATCCATATCGTCCAAACCGGACTTCTTGAAATAAGTGAATTGTACTTCGATGTCCGTGAGATACCGTTAGGTGTCGGTAATGTCTCCTTTGAAAGCCGTTATGTTACTTAACTTCTCCGGCTTCTTGGGCCTTACCGAAGCAGAGGACCCACTGGCGTTACGAGAGTATTGCCCACTCGTTCTTCCAATCCAGGCAGCTAACCTAGCCAACCTACGGTCATATCTCCTATTCTTGACCTCATTCCAGTTGGGCTTTCGCCGTCCCAAGAATGGGGTAAGATCAGGTAGGGAGTCGGCATCATCGTCAGAGCTATCAGTGGAACTGGAATCACCCAGATTCCCCCTAGCGCCGACGTTTCCACCAGGTGGGGGAGCATTCCCACCACCATTGCCACCAGGATTTCTACTGTGGGTCTCCCCAGGGCAATTGTATTCATCAAATGATTGCTCATCACCCCCCTGATCTCCAGCTTGGGAGTTACACCCAGGAGGTTGTTCAGTGGTCTCGGATGGAGGAGGCGGTATCGGGGTACTAGGCGTATCATTCGCCGTTCCCATACCTAAACCCAACAGATATTCTACCAAGGCCTCGCAAGAATCAGGATCCCTCGCTGGTCCTACATGTTCTCTTCGCCTACAAAACCGACACTAGGGGGGTCTTGGTTGAGGAGGTGGGGCCGGGGGCTGAGGTGCGGGAGTCTCTGAAGAGTGATCTGGGCGTACTACAGGCTCATCACGACGCCTGGTACAAGGAAAGTAATGCAGATACCGAACACGACCCTCTGGTGAAAGGTGATCTATGCGACATTGACGTTCACATGGACCTGTCCTTGGTGTTGCTTGCCGAAAACCAGCTAAGCCACCGGAGGTGCGTGGTCGCTCCGGAGTAAAGGCCGGATATAGGTCTACCGAACGTGGTAGAGGGAAAAGTGCCCCGCCCGTTGAGCCGAACCGGCCCACTCCGATTGGCTTGACTGGTGCCGCAGGAGTCGGTGGTGGAGGTGCCCGCATGGGCTTCGGTGTGATCGGTGATGGTGCATTATCACTTCCAGGAGCTGAAGGGGGAATAACTTGGATGGTAGGGTACGACTTTAGAGCACGTGGCTTTGGTTCATTACCACCAGTTGCTGGCGAAGTCTTTCGCGGTTTCCCGACTCCGGAGGGCTTTGAACTCATAGCCGGACTGGGAGTTCGGCGGGCGCTTTTCCTGGTCATGGTCAACGATAAAGCTAAGGCCACTTGCTCTACAAACGGGTGAAGTGAGGGCTCAGCCGAGAGTGCCCATTGGCTCTGGCCTGAAGCCAAGACTACCCCAGCCTCCGTTAACATCCCTTGAGATCCCAGGTCCTGCAAAATCTGCGTCAATAGCTACGCGAAGTGTAACCTAGGTTGCTTCGGCATCGGAGGTGCGACTGTCATGATAACATCGTTTTGCACATCTATCTGGTGACCTTCCTTGACTGCCCGCTCTAAGGCATGGACCCTATTGTTAATGGCTTGCTGGTTGACAACCAGTTGATTGAAGCACCTCTGTTGTCCTTGCATCCAGTTGGCTGCCGCAGCAACAATTTCTTGCAGGAAAATTAACTGAGATTCATCGTTCCAGTATCGCATCTGAGTTTCCGCCGCTTTGATCTGTTGGCCTATTTCATGAAGAATGCAAGGCTCGATGAACTGTCGGGTAAACTCTGCAAATGTGAACTCCGCAGGGCAATCAGCAGTAGAGCCAGCCTTAAGAGGGGTCGGTGTGAAGGAGTGAAATAAACGATCGGGGTCGGCAACCACAACTTCCCAACATTCTTCAGGAATGTCAATCGGAGCCGCCTCCAGATGTGTGGGCATAGCAGGCCATTCAAGACCACATAGGTCCGCGAAAACTAACAGTGGTAAACGGAGGTCCAGGTCGTGCTGTGCAGCACAGTCAACACTACCAACGTTGGCAGACATATTCGTTTCCACCGGATGCTTCTTGTACCAGACAAGGGACTCATACACGCAAGATGTTTTCAACAATGGTCAATGAATTAATCAGGATAGAATGAGTTAAGCGAAAAGTGCGCTGAACGATATACTGTAACGGGAGCTCCCTGTGGGAAGATGGATCCCAAGGATGCGGCCGTACCGCAGCTTTCTTCGTACGCAAAGTAAAGAACAAATATGTAGAGAGAAAACCTTAACGGTGAAACTTAATGTCGTTAAGCCGCAGCTTTACTCAATCAGTTCCCCAGAGGATAGTTGATCTTCTGTGGAGAAGAGGTCTCTCATATAGTTAAGTAGAATTATATTGCCAGCTCCTCTCTATCACCCCTAAGCTCACCACCATTGCGAGCATGCCCATCACCTATGGGCCTCGGGCTAACATTCCACCAAATGCTTGCCGGCTCTGCTAGTTCATTATCGGACGTGAAGTGTTCATGCAGTATCCAGATACATGCAATCAACTGCAGGAGAAAACTCTTCATATCGCTGTCCTGATAGCGGCGAACTAGCAGGTTACTGATAAGCTAGTCTATTATCGAACTCACTGTCCCATTCGTATTCGTCTATGCCAGTCTCGTAGACAACCATTACGCTTAACAAGTCTATTGTCTTCTACTGTCTTCGACACGATAGCTTGGTCTACGGACTCCTGTGATTAGACGCTTAAGCCATTGGCTTATACAGGCGCTACCTGTAGCCACTGACGATAAACACCTCAATCAAGACAAGACTACTGCGATCTAGAGCTCGCTAACAACCTCCAGATATCTTACAGTCTTTCGGAGACATACGGGAGTCGAAGGTCTAGTATTAAACCGGGGGTGTCCAGGGCTTCCGGTATACCTTACATACCTACCACCGTAGGCTAATAACGATCAGTGGTGTATGCAGTCGAGAATAACTTCTCCTCTAACCATTAGATCGCCCCATGTCCCCTCATATATCCCGCGAACAGCTTCCGGTCGGAAGGACGGCGACAACGTATACGGTCTTACGCCACCCTCTTCAATCATAGGCTTTTACTAGTAAACAAGCTACTTCCCTACTTTTGGCCCATGACGCATTATCTGTACATCGGGGCCAGAGGGGGGTGTTGGACTCAGATTTCTCTATGTTCGCCAAAGACAAGATTTTCTTCGTTTCGTAGCTCACCAACGGATTACCCGATTAAGCTCCGATTCGAACTTCCCGTATAATCTTGCGTAACCAACAATTCTATGACTTTTCCTGAAACTTCGCTTAACCTTTTATGCTCAAGGTAGGGTAACTCCTATCCAAAAGTAGGGTAACCTGTTTACCAAGGTAGGGTAACTATACTCCCTAATGTAGGGTAACTACCTGCATTAGATTGGGTAACTCGCCGCAACTCTCAGAGACCTTCCGAACTCGCAGCATAGACTTCCCTACCTACCCGGTATACCTTTTCTCGTTCGCAGTCTAAGCATTACCATTTGCTTAGTCCACATGGTAACCCTTTGATAGAGTTACCTGACTAGCCTAACCGTAACCCTTCCGGGCTGCGGCATGGGATAAGACTAAGTCTACTGTAAGATCCCGCAGGGTCGGATCACTAACATTTCCTCATTGGTCATGAATTGTAGACGTCTTGTGGGACCTAAACAATGTGCCTAGCAATATTCTGATCTCCAGGTCAGAGGACCTTTGGTCCAGTCAATATCTGAATGATGGTCTTGTAACCACGACTTCGGTAAATATTCATCAAACTTTGAGTTACTCATGTCGGCGACTTCAAATCGCATCTTATTCATATGATCTCTGATACTCATTTTCACCTCCTTAGTGCAGTGGATACCTGATCTGGGTATGTGATTTCCACTCGCATATGAGATTGGACAAGATACTGTTCGCCGCAAACATGACATTTGGGTTTCCTTAACCCAGCGAGTACTAAGGACTGGGCCTCTAGCACCGCTATCTAGTAAGAGTGTAGCCTCGGCAGCACTCTTCCTTGCGTTAAGTTCCTATTGAAGTCTTACCTTAACACGGATAGACTTAGTATGTTTTGGAGGGTCTTGTACCCGCACTCACTTTGTAGGTCTCAATTCATGAACCATGTTGATGGTAGTATCCCTTGCCTTGCGACACAAGGGCGGCCACAATGGGTCGTGAAAATTCAAGAATAATATAAATAGCTAGAAATGTTCACTATCACGCCTGCATGATTTCGGGTATTAAACCCTCCTCCGGTAAAATGGAAATCAACTTTGATCACTCAATCAAGTCCTGCTTGACGTAGTAAACCTTAGGAACAAAGACAATAAATACCCATGGAAACTCTCCTAGCAACACGAACCCATAAGGAAAACAACTAACCTTGATTCGAAAAGGAAAACCCGCGACAAAAGAATTAAAGAAACGCGACCCAGAACATCTAACATAACTTAGATTCCTCCCGGATTCTCGCCTTGTTCCTGGTAATACAATGATCAGCCCCTTCCTTCATCTAGAGGCTCATTAGTTTCTGGTAATTTCTTTGCCCTGGATGACAGACTTACCTTAGTCCAATTCCTCCATGTCAACCTCCATAATCTGTAGGGAGGTTTGACGTACTTCGAGGAGTTTCTTATCCTCAGCTGAAGAAGGAACCGCATCAATCCGTTTAACTTTGCTAGCCTATGCCTCTGGAAGACATGCCTTGTTAGCCGACGACTTATTTTTTCCCTTTGCTGAATGAACAACAGGGGAAGACGGGATGCATTTCCGCCAGAAGTGGCCAGGCTGCCCGCATTCGGACCACTGCCCAGCCTTGTGCCGTTTTTCAGTTAGGTTATCCGGAATGCCCTTATGAGCGATGGCACACGCGGAGTCTCCAACCTTAGGACATTTATTTTTCTGGGAGGGTTGGGATTTTGACTTACCTAAACCCTTCTCCCTTTTCCGCCGCTGCTTTGAGGACGAGCCCTTATCGCTTGCCTTGCCAATGCTTAACCCGCCCTGGTCTTTGGCAACCGTTTTACCAAAGTTAGCGTTGTCTTGAAGGTTATGGCCAACTTTACGAAGTAGATTGATATATGCACCGGCTTCGGTAGGATGTGGTTTCTTTAACGCCCATGCGTTTTACAACTCAGAAGTAATCCCTATCCGAACCTTATATATTATTTGCTTTGAATCGTTGTACTGGAGGCGGGCCGTGAGGTCTACCACCTTATCGAGGTACTTGTCCACCATTCCCCACTTCATAGACAAACGCATCCATTCAACAAGGTTGCGATCATGATCTTCATGCCCACCAAAACTGGTTTCAAGCCGATCGCGGAATCCTCCCCAGGTTCGCAACTCGTTGTCACGGTTTAAGATGATACCCATCCGCATCGCTTCATCCTCACTGATGTAGCGATAGATACCTAAATACTAGTTCTTGGCTGCATTCTCCAAGATCGGAACGACCAAGCCAATCTTATCCATATCGTCCAAACTGGACTTCTTGAAATAAGTCAATTGTACTTCGATGTCCGTGAGAAACCATTTGGTGTCGGTAGTGTCTCCTTTGAAAGGCGTTATGTTACTTAACTTTTCTGGCTTCTGGGGCCTTGCCGAAGCAGAGGACCCAATGGTGTTACGAGGGGATTGCCCACTCGTCCTCCCAATGAAGGCAGCTAACCTAGCCAACCGACGGTCATATCTCCTATTCTTGGCCTCATTCTAGTTGGGCTTTTGCCGTCCCAAGAATGGGGTAAGAACAGGTGGGGAGTTGGTATTATCGTCGGAGCTTTCAGAGGAAGTGGAATCACTCGGATTCCCACCAGCGCCGACGTTTCCACCAGGTGGGGGAGCATTCCCACCACTATTACGACCAGTATTTCTACTGTGGGTCTCCCCAGGGCGATTGTTTCCATCAATGGAATCCTTAGCACCCCCCTCATCTCCAGCTGGGGTGTTACGCCCTGGAGGTTGTTCATGGTTCTCGGGTGGAGGAGGAGGTATCTGGGTACCAGGCGTATCATTCGCCGTTCACATAACTAAACCCAACAGATATTCTACAAAGGCCTCGCGAGAATCAGGATCCCTCGCTGGTCCCACCAGTCCTCTTCACCTACTCAACCGACACTTGGGTGGTCTTGGTTGAGCAGGTGGGGTAGGGGGGGCTGAGGTGCAGGAGTCTCTGACCAGTAATCCGGGCGTACTACAGGATCATCACGACGCCTAGTACAAGGAAAGTGATGCGGATACCGAACACAACCCTCTGCTGAGAGGCGATCTAGGGGACATTGACGTTCAAATAGACCTGTCCTCGGTGTTGCTTGCCGAAAACCCGCAAAGCCACCGGATGTGTGTGGTCGCTCCGGATTAAAGGCCAGATAAACCACTACCGAACCTAGTGGAGGTAACGGAGCCCCGCTCGTTGAGCCGAACAGGCCCACTCCGATTAGCTTGACTGGTGCCGCAGGTGTCGGTGGTGGAGGTGCCCACGTGGGCTTCGTTGTGATAGGTGATGGTGCATTATTACTTCTAGGAGCTGGAGGGGGAATAACTTGCACGGTAGGGTACGCCTTTGGAGCACATGGCTTTGGTGCAATACCACCAGTTGCAGGCGAAGTGTTTCGCTGTTTCCTAACTCCGCAGGGCTTTGAACCGATAGCTGGACTGGGAGTTCGGGTGGAACCTTTCCTAGTCATGGTCAACGATATAGCTACCGCTACTTGCTCAACAAGGGGCTGAAGTGAGGGCTCAGCCGAGAGTGCCCTTTGGCTCTGGCCTGAAGCCAAGACTACCCCTGCCCCCGTTAACAACCCTTGATACTCTGGGTCCTGCAGAGTCTGCCTTAAAAGCCCCGTGAAGTATAACCTAGGTGCCTTCGGCATTGGAGGTGCGACTCTCATGACGACATCGTTTTGCACACCCATCTGGTGATCTTCCTTGACTGCCCGCTGTAAGGCATGGACCTTGTTATTAATGGCTTGCTGGTTGACAACTAGTTGCTTGAAGCACCTCGGTTGCCCTCGCATCCAGTTGGCTGCCGCATCAACAATGTCTTGATGGAAGATACGCTGAGATTCATCGTTACAGTATCACATCTGAGTTTCCGCCGCTTTGATCTGTTGGTCTACTTCATGAAGAATGTAAGGCTCCATGAACTGTTGGGTAAACTCTGCAAACCTGAACTCCTCAGGGCAATCAGCAGTAGATTCAGCCTTAAGACCGGTCTGTGTGCAGGAATGAAATAAACGATCGGGGTCAGTAACGACAACATCCAAACATTCTTCGAGAATGTCAAGGGAGCCACCCGGATAAGTGTGAGCATAGCAAGGGATTCAAGACCGCCTAGGTCCGCGAAAACCGACACTCGTAAACATAGGTCGTTGGCCTGCTGTGCCGCACAGTCAACACTAGCAAGGTGGGCAGACATTTTCATTTCCAACCGATACTTCTTGTACCAGACAAGCGACTGCTACTCAAAAGATGTTTCCAACAATGTTCAATCAATTAATCAGGAGAGAAAGAGTCAAGCGAAAAGTTCGCTTAACGATATACCGTAACGGGGGCTCCCGGTGGGAAGATGGATCCCAAGGATACGGCCTTACCGCAACTTTCTTCGTACGCATAGTGAAGAACAAATATGTAAGAGAGAAAACCTTAACGGTGAAACTTAATATCGGTAAGGCGCAGCTTTACTCAATAAGTTCACGAGAGGATAGTTGACCGTTTTAGGAGAAGAGGTCTCGCGTATACTTGAGCAGAATTACATTGCCAGCTCCTCTCCATCACTCCTAAGCTAACCCCCAGCGCGAGCGAGCCCATCTCCTTTGGGCCTCCGGCTAACATTCAGCCCAATGTCAACTGGCTCCGCTAGTTCATTATCCGACCTGAAGTGTCTATGCAGTATCCTGACACACGCAATCAACTGTAGGAGAAAACTCTTCATATCACTGTCCTGATAGTGGCGAACTAACAGGTTACTGATAAGCTAGTCCAATATCGAACTCACTGTCCCATTCGTATTCGTCTATGCAAGTCTCGCAGAGAACCATTCAATGGTTCGATTGCGTTTTACAAGTCTATCATCTTCTACTCTCTTCGACACAATAGCTTGGTCCACGGACTCCCGTGATGAGACACTTAAGTCATTGGCTTATACGGGCGCTACTTTTTTGCCACTGACGATAAGCATCTCAGTCAAGACTATACTACTACGATCTAGAGTTGGCTAACAACCTCCAGATATCTTACAGTCTTTCGGAGACATACGCGAGTCAAAGGTCTACCACTTAACCGAAGGCCTCCAAGGCTTCCGGTATACCTTACATACCTACCACCATAGGCTTATAAGGATCCGTGGTGTATGCACTCCAGAATCACTTCTCTTGTAAACATTCCATCGCCTCATGCCCCCTCATATATCCTGTGAGCAGCTTCCGGTCGGAAGGACGGCGACAATGTATACGGTATTACACCGCCGCCTTCAATCATAGGCTTTTACTAGTAAACTGTCAACTTCCCTATAGTTGGCCAATGACGCATTGTCAGTACATCGGGGCCAGAGGGGGGTGTTGGACTTAGATTTCTCAATGTTTGTCCAAGGTAAGATTTTCTGTGTTTCGTAGCCCAACAATGGATTACCCAATTGAGCCCAAATTCGAACCTCCTCTATAATCTTGCGTAACCGATCAATCATGTGACTTTTCCCGAAACTTCGCGCAACATTTCACGCTCAAGGTAGGGTAACCTTACTCCATAAGGTAGGGTAACTACCTGGCTTAGATTGGGTAACTCGCTGCAACTCGTGGAGACCTTTCAAACTCGCAGGGCAGACTTTGCCTACCTACCCAGTATACCTTTTCTCGTTCGTATTCTATGTATTACCATTAGCTTAGTCCACATGGTCACCCTTTGATAGAGTTACCTGACTAGCCTAACCGTAACCCTTCCTGGCTCCAGAATGGTATAAGACTAAGTCTACTGTAAGATACCGCAGGGTCTTTACAGGCTCATTTTGAAGTGATTAATACAAAGATTTTATATTTAGTGTCTATGATTTAGGGTTTTAAAATTTGAAGTACGTATGTATGGTATGTTTGGTATAAAATCAAAAGTATACATAACCGTATATTACGATCAGATACGTATTTTATAAATCCCTAGCTGTAGAGGCAAATTAAGGGCAATACACTGCCAGGCGTATTCAAGGTCCTTTTGCGCCACTTCATGAGTTCACGATCAATGGTGTACCAATCACTTGTGCCGCTAGGTACGTGCGGATGGGTTTCCCCATCCTGGTGGCATGGACTGCAGACCATATGAAGAATGTTGTACAGCATTCATTAAAATCAAATAGCTGCCCAAGGTGTGAGATACGTTCACATATATTAGAATTCAACAACTGTGAGAGATATCCGGCCAGAGATTATGTGAGATACAGGCGCGTGAAACAAGTAATTGTGGACCAGGCTGAGTCCAAATTGGGAGATGTACATATTACGTTTAAGGCTTAGGTCATTAAGTCTGGTTACAATAATTTTCATACACGTCCTCCAGTTTCAGCCAGTGATCTGCACCAGCACGATTTGCTACATACCACCTATGTCGGATTATTCAAACACATGATAGATTGGGTGCACTGGTTTCTGGAGAATCACTCATCGCTGGAGGCGGTTGATGACGCCTGGAAGGCGTTACCCCGATATCCAGAATTCTTCACTCCCAAGATAGCCAACCCCAAGGTTATGCACTGGCATGGGAAGCAGAGGGGGAACCATGGAAGATCACTTTTGGAAGTGCTCGCTGTGGTGCTGGGACAGCCGGACAGTGCACAACACATACCCACCAAATGTTCTCTTTTCGGTGCGTGCTCATTCCAGAATTTCGGTTTGATGGCCCAATAATGAAGCAATATACCGGACACCATAGAGTGTATGGAAGAATATTCCAATCGGTTCCACCTGACCAAAGATATCTCTGTAGAGTTCCAAATGTCTGAACCGACACAGAATAAGAAAGAGGACCAAAGTTGTAGGTTAAGTCATCACAGGGTGCAGACGGATTGATCGCTCTCGCACTCGAAGTGATAACTGGTGAAGGAGCAACATCTAGATGAGAAGCGCGTCCAACCCTTCGACCTGATACAGGTGGAATGTAATTTCTACTCCATCAAGATGTATTTGCTTAGCCACTGCTAAGTTCAAGTGCACCAGTTTGGTATCATTTCGAAGTATTGCACTATGTTTAGGAAGCTCGCGTTCAAGGAACAAATCAATGACGGATGGCAATGTTCCAAAAAGCATGATGCTGCCCCGCAAATATTCACCTGCTATGGGTGACAACATGGGATGTGAATGAGGCTTTGGAACCCAGATTCCCAGCGACGTTGCGGTGCTGATATCCTAGGAAAGCTTCTGCAGAGTTGGGACCAGTTTGATAGTTCACCACTGAGCACCAATATGAGGAAGGTGAGGGGACATTAACATAACGTGGTTAGACACAATGATTTTTGCAATAACTTTGGTATCACAAACGAGGTTATCTGTTTCCAATTGAGTAGATTCTGCTGGCATAGCCCGCCCGTCGAGCGCCTTATTCCGCCAGAGCCCTTGATACTCATACTCTTTTCATTTACACCTCCGACACAACCAGAAATCTCAGTCCTTGCGTTCCAGGAAACCAAAGTTTGCAACATCCACCAAGCTTGATCTAGCGGCACCTGGATCTTGTGGACCAGGATAGTCGCAAAGATTGGATTGGGGTACAGACTGGTGAGGGGCCAACTGCTGGTGTACTCATGGTACGTCTCTACGGCAAACTTACAGCACTTTTCAAATGACAACAATGTAGGCACAGTGAGAGTGTCTACCCACTTGCATAGGTTGAGATGTTGAATGTACTTGATTCCAGACTTCCATCAAAGTTACATGATCTCATCACTGTACAGCTGAGGCCAGATGGTCATAGGTTTACGATAGTAGATATTTGCAAAACGTTGGGATGAGCTCAACTGATCCCTCAGGCAGACTATTAGTAGTTCGCTAATTGTAGTATCGATTTACTGACATACGACGAGATATATTACCATATCGGATCCGTTCATGGAACTGCGAAGTTCTTGTGTTCGAGAAATCATAGAAAAGAGTGACTTGGACTGGAGGGGATCCACTTTATTGCCAGAGCAATTGCCTTAGATCAAATCTGCACACTATTGAAGCCTTATAATAAGCTAGATCATAGTTACAAAAGATCAGTAACAGGGTACTGGCGACATCTTTCTCCGCATCCGTTAATGTTAATGTGGCGGTGACCCTGACTGCCAACCCCAGGACCCCTTCCGCTGCCTACGCACCCTTCTTCCCTGCCCTTTCCAAAAAACTAAACCAGTCTTTCTCGGTAGGAGAGAACCCATTCCAGGAATTCCGTACCGCCCCGCTCTTCACTGATGTTCTCATTC
>QLOI01003808.1:0-12553 GCA_003313605.1 Tuber umbilicatum | reverse complement strand
TGTCATCAGACGTAGCGGGGTTGGTGGGTTGAATTGGTGGGTTGAAGGAAGGCGCAAGGGGGTATGCACCTCTTCTTCCTCTGCCCCTACGTCTATGAGACATCAGAGGGTTGGGAAAGGCAACTCAGTTGATAAAGGTGATGAACAACAAATAATAGGGGATGATTTGTTGATGAAAGGTCTTTAAAATGGGGGGGTGAAGCGGTGAAATTTGGTTGTTGACCAATGAGGTGGGGGCTCGGCAGAAAATTTGGTGTGGTTTTTTCTTTCGCTGTGGTTGTAACGGCAACGGAGTCTTTCCTGTCATCAATGAGATTTGGCGCAATGCCCTAGTGCATCCTTTTGCTTTCCGAGGGGGTTCCTGATTTCTCAACCTTATTCAAGGTTGAGGTCGTAACTTCTTGTTTGGCCGCCTTATATGCTGGGCGATCTGCCATGGTATATTGCTTATGCTTTTTGATGATTTTGGTTCCACTCAGTTCCTCCTCGCAGTTCTTTCTTTTTGTCGTTTTGACGCGGCTTTCTCTTGTAGAGACTGGTTGATCCAGTCTCCATTCTTCATAGCGGTCACCACATTCTCTTAACGATCTTAACCATTTTTCATGGAGGTTGTATTTTTTTAAAGATAATTGTTCCACCATTTGTAATGGTATCTTTTCTTCCAACTTTCTTCTCTACGCAATACCGGTTAATTGCACTTTGATGTTAAGGTTCTCCATTTTTAATCAGAGGGTGGAAATCTTTCCCTAGTATTTAACCTCATCCATATCTCGTAGTGCTTCTCGATCCTCTGAGGTACTAGCATAAGGGTTGGATATTTCTTGTCAAAATCATTGCAAATGAACGAGTCCTTTCACCGTTTTATGACCTAATTCACCAGTCATAGCTCATCGATACCAATTCGTGAAATGCGCAAGATTTTCTTCTTTCATCCGACAGATGGCATGTTGTATCCTATCCTTGTGTTTTTCCCAATGTTGTGGGTTTCGTCGGAAACAATCTTCTTATTGGAGTAGCCTTGTTTCCATGTTTTGGTAGTCCTTTGCCTCGAAGCTTTACGGTGGTGTGGTGTCTTTCCATTTGGCACTGGCCAAACCGTTGCGTACTACTTTTATAAGTAGTTCAATTGGATTGTAGTCCAGGTTTTCTTTGGGTGTCATTCCGCGCCTGGCGTGTTGTTGCTTCCGTTTCCACCTTCACTGGTCTTCATCAGGGTCTTCGTCGCTTTCCCTGTCGGATGAACTACTTGATGAACTATTGTCATCATTCTCGTCGTCACCTGGATGCACTGGATTATCTCTTGAACCATGCGGCGCTCCTTGTCCTCCACCACCAGGTCCTGCTTCTGCCCCTTGTTGTTGAGAAGCCTTTCCCTTTCCTTTTTGATTCTCGTGAGAATTCTGGCTGTTCATAGGTGCAGGGATCTGAGGCTGACTGCTTCCTCCACAGTCGGCACCTGATCGTCGCTGATTAACCTGTACCCACATATTGTCCAATAGTCTTTTCTATTCCCGGATATCTGCATCCTTCCGCGCTTCGAATTCCTTGTTACCACGCGGGTTTATTGCTATTTGTGCTCTTATGACCTTGTTTTCTTCCCATTGCGTAGCTAGCTCCCTTACCAATTCGTCACGGTGTGATTGTAAGGTATTGACTTCCTTTGCCAATGAGAGATCTCAGGGGAGCAATTGTTCATCGGTTGTCCCTATGTTGATATGCAATTGCTGACTAACTTCTTGTTGCCACTCCTGCTGATGCCACATCTTATTTTCTTAGGTTATTCGTCTTAGCTCGGACGGTCCCATACTTCACAAATTGGTAAAGTAATCATTTCGAGGTTCTTCTTGAGATTTTCTCACCTCTTCATCGACTAGTTCCTCTCCTTCCTTAACTCTTTTCTGAACATCTTCCTTGTCTGCCACTAGGCTTTGTTGGTAGTTTAAGAGGGTATTGAAGGCTATGTGTTGTCGATCTTGGGTTTCTTTTACCCTCCGGTCAATACGTCCTATAACCGAGTAAAGCTCGGTCACGAAATCTCGCGCTGTGCGTTGGACCTTAGCTTGAGGTCCTTGGAGTGGGGTAGAGTATCTTTCGGGGAAACTGAGGTACGGTTTAGTTAGTGCTCCAGGGGGTGGTTGTACCAAACCCCTCATCTTAGACTTTGGGCGACTTTTGTCAATCCTTGATGGGGGTCGTATGACCGGGGTTCCGCTTCGACTTAGAATGTAACTTCCAGGAACGGGTGGTGGTTCCGACATTGTAGTCGAAACTTGGTCAACTCCATTATCATCTAATCTTTCTCCCATGATTTCACCTTCTCCCATCATCCTTTGTGCCATATCAGCATAAGTTTCTAGGGCTTGGTTTTGAATCGTCAGTTTCGTAGTAGAAATGAAATCATTCAGTCATCCAACCGTCCCTTACAATGGTATGGCGTAGGATGTTGACAGTAGATGGATTTACCCCTCTAACCTTAATCCTCTGTTGTATCCGGCGCAAGTGATATCGTATTTGCTTCGTGACGTATGGTTACCAGCCTCGAGCTGCTTGTTTTGCCCTTGGTGTAAAACTATTCTTGTCGTCAAAGTTAAGAATAATTTCACTGAAGGGATGTTTTCAACAAAGTGACTTTTGTGATTTCTCGGCCTGATCAGATTTAAGCTGCTTCACCATTTTGGAGCTCTTTTTCTTTCGTTTGACTATTTGAGATTCGATTGAACCAGCTAGTGTAAGGATTTATTGCTTGTCCGGCTCAAAGTTGTCGTAATCGTCTGCATCCTTAGGGGTCATTAAATACACGGGAAGAGATCCAGATAAGTTCTTCGTTGCAGGTGTGTCTCTTAAGATGAAGAACATATGATAACAAAGGATAATAGCAAGTATTGTCAAGATCATTTGACACTGTTTGTGACGATCGTGCCTCAGTGACAGGGAGACTATCAAAATAGTGATAAGGGTACCGAACTCGGAGCTCAGTAGGGTAATGTTAAGTGTTTTAAGTGAACGATAACGGAGTCCAGTCAGGAAAGCGTTGTAATTTTATCGTTAATACTCGTTTCAATAAAACTACTAAAAGTACGAAGTGTAGGTAATAACTGGTTAGATTGATAAGATCTCTTCTCCGTTGCTGCCTGTTCTAATGGCTGGGGAGGAACTCTTATATTTTTATCCTACATGAGTTTCCGCGGCTGGTACATTCAATACCTATACTAACTAAGTACCTCTTCGACAACTAGTATTCTTTCTTCTTATCAATCTTAAATGCAAAAACTCGTAGACCCGGAATAATTCCACACCTCCGGTCATTTGGGTTATTTTACTTCGTCTTCCTGTGGGTGTGCGAGACTCCGCCAGTCAGAAGTAAACAATGCCCTCGCCATAGGAACTCTAGTTTGAGTATGCCACCCAAATGCGAACATACCAGTTGTTCCTCTGGTATTGAGGTAATCAGTCTCAATTTCAGACAACGGTGACAACACAGAAGCATGACTGCATTATCTTTACGTAGAGTTGGTAGGCTAAGTGCTACATCGCTTCTTTGATTTGCCTAGCGAGAATGGGCTTGCAGCTACGACTCCTTAACTCCCATCCATTCTTGCAGACCTATGACTTAATAGTAGTCGGTCAATGTGAAGCGTTCTTGTTCACTGATTCGGTAGGTCTTTCCCCCCACGCAGCTATCCTTTTTTCTTATACTGGATTCCAGCAGTATGAGCAGAGCACACTACCCCTCTCACATATCCTGCGAACCTCTTCCGGTCGGACAGACGGTAACGACATATATTGTCTCGTGGGGATGCTGCCAATTTTGCGATTTTTGCTGGTAACTTCATAATGTACTGCAGGCGACGTCCAGGCCCTACATCGTGGCCAGAGGGGGATGTTGGAATTGCATATGCCTAACAGGGGCCGAACTCGGAATATCTACAATAGTTGTAGTCGCTACCGTCCAACCGCACCAATTCCACCTCTGGAAATGTGGATACATTCCCTTCATCCCAGTCAGGAATCGCTAGTCTCTTATTTGCAATTGTGTCGCTACTTATTACTCTTTGTAGTTAGATCCTACTCAGCCTACAATTTCAGCCCTCTCGCTTTTATGGCATGAGTTCAGGCCTTATATTTGTGTGAAATTCATCTCTGGACACTGACGAACTAGTGGGCTCGCAAAAAGCCACATTGTGCTGTCAGATCCAAGTGCAGTCCCTATTTACACTCCAACTCGTACAAGAGTTGATGATCTGCGATATAGGTAGACCAGAATTGCATGTAAATACCGCTGAGGTAATATTGGATACTCGTAACCGAAGATTTCACCATCAAACAACGCAAATGGATACCAAGTGATAGTTTGTGATTCGTCCAACCGTCAACCCCCCAGTCATAACTTGGTTCGCGACAAGATGTGTTGGACTACCTAAAGCTCTTGGTGTCATGGCACGACTGGAGGCTTAGAGGCTTATTTGTAAAGAAAAAATAGAAGAGTAATTCACTCTTTGTCACGAGTGCTGAGGGATTAGGGTATTCAGCGGCATCAGGTTCAACGTCTAGTGTTGAACCCAGTAGGGTAGGCAAAAGGACTAAAACACGCAGCCACCACCTCCATTCACCCACACACAGAACCCGACACCACTGAAATTAGTATCTCTGTGTCCAATGAGTGCCTTCCTCGGCACCAAATGTATAGAGCGATTGACACTAAGAATTCATCTCCGTAACCTTTGTGGTGGTTGATCTACGTTTCGAATATTGAGAGCTATTTCCAGCATTAGTAAAAATCAGATCACGCTGCAGATCCAGACAGGATTGCCGTCAATTGTTCCAACGTCGCAATTTCTGGAACCACGTCTTGGCGCAGTAGGTGGAGAAAATTCAATGTAAGAGGAAATGCGCATGTGACATCCTGTCATCGCAACAGCACTCAGGGGAACATGAAATGTTTCTCCCCAGCTGTCTCTTCCACCCCTCCACCATCACCTCTGCTCCCCCTGTCCGGAAAACATCCACACCTTCAAGATCATATCCTCTGCATTCTTTGCTTTTAGTCTTCACTATTACTATCGACGCAGAGCCCCCCCGCTGGAGTGTTCCTAACATTTCCCCCCCTGTGGTTCCTATTCATGTCCAGCTAGCGTGCATTCTCCTGCGTCAAAGACTCATTCACCCCGCCTAGAAAGCTACCGCGATGTCGTTAATGTCTTCTGTTCCATTGTTAATCTCGACTCCGACCACCCCCAGCAACGGCCCTCCTACATTTCATTCATCACGTACTCATCAATAATCGGTTTGTAGGAGTTCTTTGTTTTCATCATTTTTGGTTCGGTCTGAGGGCGTCTCTGCTTTTGTCTTTTTCGTTTCAGTTTGCGAGGTTTCTTTTAAACTTTTTCCCTTTAGTCCCAGGGCATTACGAATTTCCGTCTTTCTCCAGCATCCCTAAACCACACCTGGCACGCCACCAATGACCCCATCCAATCAGACGCAAAGGCCTCCCGACAGGACAAAATAAGTATTGACTATCTTTATATTTAACAGTTTGAATATTAATCTCACGGGTTCTTAGGCGCCCAGCCAGCTCGACACATAGTCGTGATGCTCCAGTTGGTAAACGTAGATAATCTGAGCAGCTTACTATTACTAACACCGCTACTGCAGAAAATTGGTATTTAATATTCCTAAGTCGATTACCAACCTCATGTTTTTGTGCACTTGGCGCATGGTTAATGGATTATACTAGTCCTAAGCTGATGAAACGGAAATTCGCACCTACGCCAGAGGATTCCCTGTGTGTGATAGACCATTCTTTTCAATTTTATTTTTCCGTCAAACTTAACTTACTTGCCCCTGATAGAGGTTGGTTCAGCGATAATTCCTACACCAAAATTTGGTGTGGCTTCGCCAACCCCTGACTGGTCTCCACCCAGTAAAAGAACTGGTGTCATGATCGCAAAATGTTCATCACTCACTGCGCTTGGGAATCTATGAGCCTGACCGAAGATCATGGCGCGTCGGGCCTCGAATTTGCCCAATCACTTCCTCCTCTCTCCACTCGGCAGAACTCAATAGACACGCGCTTCTGGAAAATTGACCTTGATGTGTTCGAAAGTCATGTGAAAATTCTGGTCAAAGACATGGAAAAAAAACTTCAAACAACGATTGAGCGTCGTAACACTGATCCGGAAAGTGCTGGCGTCCATGAGGAGCGTGGGTGTAAGTATTCTGACCGCTGAAGTCTGCCCATCCTTGTACTAAACGATCTTAGTTGTCAAAGTGGATTGAACGTCTCCTTTTTGCCTGTGGGCCATAGGGATCCACATCGTTTGCAGAACTGGGGCTCCGGCCACAGAACATGCCCTCTTGAATCTTCCCCGGTACTCGACTGACCTGGACCGTGGCGTGGCCTGGTCTGTCCTGGAGTCGCCTGAAATGCGCCATCTGCTCTGGGTGATCAAGGGGCAAAGAGTGAAGAGCAAAATTGGGTACCGCAGATATCTGATGGGTGCGACTGGTCACAGCGCGCAGAGCTTCTGTCGGGAGCCCTGGATTCCTCTGCCGTTGTCGGATCTCATCTTCTTGTAGGAAGATGAAGTCATCCAGGCATGGCTTATGGCAAACCAGCAGCAATGTAAGGATCCACTGGATTTCCTCCTTCTGGAGTCGTGCCAAGATAATGCAGAGGACCATGGGAGGAGGCCTGAACCTGGTGGTGGCCGCTATCGGTTTCTTGCCCAGCGATTATGGGAAGGCGGCGGTTAAGGTAACCTTTTCGAGAAGGAGATTGCGGACGAAGATGCTAGTGACGGCAAGGACCGGGCCCGGGAAGAGAATGAGAAGGACGAGGAGCCTCTAGAGCCGCGAGTCACTGCTGCGATTATTGTTGAAAATGAGCAAAGTGACGTAAGTCTTGAAACTTAACGTGCATTCAATCATTATGATAAAAACACAACTAATCATACACATAGGGCGAATGAAGCGTCTCTTACATATCACGGTCTATGAGCTATACGCCCCATCTATCTGATACAACCTCCCGTGAATCTTGGAATTACCCTTCACCGTCGGAAACCGGCCCATCGGCAGCCACTGGTAGATCACTGAACCCAGTCACATTATCCGCGACTGACCTATCCAGGCCATCTATGTGGGGACTCCTGGGGCAATCGACAAGGATGATACCCCGCGCGCCGTGTGCCTCTTCCCACCTCCCAATCCGCCAACCGAGAGCTGTTCCAGTTACGAGCACCGGCCGTGAGTCCAGTCGCCAGGGACCCCTGGGCTGTTCTGGCCAAAGACGCTCAGCAGGATCAAACTCTGGATGTTCTGGACAGTCCAATGAAGAGAATGTAAGACAAGTGAGAGCCATTCTTGAGGAAAGACCATGGTTGGCATCCTTCCTTGGCGCTCACACCACAACCTCTACCATTGACAGCCCAGCAGTGGATGGTGGGACAGAGCCTGGCGCTATTTGTCTTCCCGGGTCTACACCTGTCGCCCTAGATACTTTTACTCCATCTCCTCCAACCCCCTCTGCGCTGGACCCCGTTTTGCTGTCTCCCAGTTCCTTCTAGACGCTTGACACGATTGCGCCCCCCCCTTCTATGACCCGCTCGGCACTGGACGCTATGTCTGTTCCTGGCTCTGTAGTTGCCCCCCTCTCTAAGGGAACAAAAAGGCAAGTCACTAGGAAGAAGCACTGCCCAGGACGTCGCCAATAATCTCTTTCGCCTCACCGGATTCCTTTTACAATTTCATTTTACTTTTCTCTTTGTTCTAGGATATTGCTATCTCAGTTGCTCCGTTTAGCACCCTGTATCACATTTTTTCCTGTTCTCACCCTGGGATGCATTTTTTCACCCCCACTATTGCTACTGGTATTTGTGTGTTCAAGTGTTGCCGTCCTGTATCAACTTTTTTTCCGTCTTTGGCTTAGTACGTATTTTTTCCTCTATTAAGTTACTTTCGTTGTTGCTCGCATAGACTGCACGCGTCATGTTTTCTTCCGTCTTCTGCCCGCAGTGATTGCTCGCTCTGGCGTCTTGTAATCTTAGATTAGTGTATTCTTAGATTCATGGTCTCCTGGTGTTTGATTGCTTTGGGGTCCGTATCTTCGACTCGTGGCCTCCTTTATAGCGACTGGTATTTCTACCCACCCCTTACGTCTACACCTTGTATTCTATTACCCACTGTACGTCAAAATATAAAACTTGTCCCCATTTGCCGACACTTGCGCTCATAGTCTGCATCCAGCCTCGCATCACGAAAGCCTCGCGGGCACCTGACGCTGACTACCTACAATCCAAATATTTGTTTCCCAGTTCAACAGTGCGAACCCCAAGCCTGGATGTGAGCAAGGCCTTCTAATCCCATTCAGGCGTTATTAGTGTCTCATAGGAAATTCGGTTGCTAATCCTTACTGTTTGTACCAAAATTGTACCTAGTGCACTGTCTCAATCTTCTCGCTTGCATTCCCTATCGGTGTTCAGGTCCGGTAATTGAGAACTGAGTGCTGGGGTGATGAAGGTAGTGTTGGACGTTTACAAGGAGACATCATTCATTGGATGTCAATGCAGACTGAATTCTTACTCCTATTTCACACTAGCGATGATGTCCTATGAAGCTGGTACGGCAGCACTGAATATTCAGACCAAGAATGTATTTTTCAGATATTCACAATCCAGCCTTTCGCAGTTGAATCCAGAAAACCGATACCGAGTGATAGTTGGTGATTGCGTCAACCCTAACCACCCATCTCCAGCAGATAAGACCAGACGCATCCAATTTTCTACAACATACAACAAACACTCCTTATATTCGAGGTCCGGGACTGAAAGTGAATAGGGTTTGCCTCCGTCCTCAATCCTTACTTATCTAACAGTTACTAACCCAACACACTATGAATAAACATAGTTCACACCGTCAACCTACTCCCCAAGGAGGCAATATGCACAGGCGTAGACTCAACGCCGGACCGGCTCCCACAGGATTGGGAATGCTCAGATCGAGAACGCAATCAAATGCACCAGGCAGCTCACCAAGTACAACATTGAGCCCTCAGTTGTCGCATGGGGGCCCTTCTCCGGTGGTGATTGTGTCGACATCCATGGTTGGCAATTTAACTAGGAGTGGGAGTAACCTCGAGCTGGACAACATTGTGTCTGGAACGTCAGGGCCCAGGACGCAGCACCACGAACTCGCCAGCTTCCCAAGAGCACTGTCGGGCCAACAGAGATTGCATCGGGACCATTCTCCACCACCAATTGTAAGTGGTGTCCTCGGAAGACCCCCAAGCGTCCATGGCGGAGTACGATTTGGCCAACAGCGTATGCCCTACACGAAACCAACAACCAAGGACAATGACAGACCGAAATTGATCTAAGTGATGATAGTAATGAATACCAGAGCTACCAGGGATCGGATGAAGCTGGGTCAGACACCGAGCCTGATCTGGAGGAAATTGAACTTGGGGATGCTACTGCATGACGACAAGTTCACTGGTCTCAAGCGATGCGCAAGCAGGGGAACAATTGTGCGAGTACAGTCCGGATTTCCACGGGCTCTAGATCACAACTGGCTGGTCCTGCGCGTGGCGAACATCGGCGCCAGGTGGGCAAGTAATTCGTGGCACGCCCTATGTTTCTTCTCTTTGTCCGTCATCTAGTGCCTCATGTTTTTCGTCCCCACTGGGTAGCCTGAATGCTACGACGGCTGATATCAGGAGCTTTAGTCCAGCTGGCCATATGGGCACACCACAGAAGGAGAGCTGGGGAGGAAGTAGCTCTTGGCGGAATATGGAGTCAGGTCCTAATAAGGCCATCATTGAGTGTGCAAAGGCCCTCATCACACGTGGCACTATGTTCGTGGACCTACTTCCCAACAACGTTGTTTTAATCAGCGAGGTGCACAGAATTTAGGATGAGACGGTGGCGAGGGTTGCTGATAGCGAATACATTGCACATACAGAGGGATGTATGAAGGTGGTAGGTCTAAGTGAACATGACACGACGTAGATTGCAGTACTAACATGGGAAGGTACACAACTATCACTTGAGCATACGATCGCACATTGTATACAATCTGAAGAATCATATTACAAGGTTATACGAACTGCCGGAAGACCCCGGAGCTGTGGTATCTAAGGTACAATATCTGCTGAAAAATGATAACTTAATCGGTGACCCAAAGGGCTACTATGTTGGTTGCTATAACATGAGAACCCCATACTGACTGATACTGATCACTGGTCAACTCCACGTGACAAGTGACATTTCAGTTCCTTACGCACAAGATTGCAGGCGGGATTTACGCAAAATATTTCGCTGAAAGGAGAATGCGTGGTAGTTCGGACCCGCAATTTGTTTACCAGATTAATAGTACCATGGTATGTCTAACTGGCGCAATACTTTGCTATACAATACGAGCGTGGCGGAAGGGAATATATGGGGAGTTGAGGGACTTTAAACCTGATGTAGTTGGAGGTAATAATCCATGAATCGTGGGAGCCTGCGCTTGTAGCCCGATAGAACGTACGCCTTTTTGGTGGCATCTGATCCTAAAAGCGCACGTTTGATCTGGCGGCTTGACTACATTTGTAAAAAATGAAACTAATCAGTCATTGGACAGGGAAGACTATTTTTTCCGTCAGAGAAAAACATGGGCGACTGTGCCGCTGCGTATCCAGGAAAAGATTGACCCACGAAGTGTTCACAAGGCAATCCAGGCGAGTGTTTACCAGGTGTACAGCAAGCAAGCAAGAGGAGCACACTTAAGCATATCATGATGATCAGGAAGCGGTGGGGGCCGAGGTCGATAGTAGGGAGTCTAACCAAATTTGCGCCAAGACTGTGTGTTGACCAATGGAACGGTGGGCCCCAGCCATGGAGCCAAACTTGGAGCAAGGGAACCATCACAGAAGACAAATACGACCTTCAACTACAGCCGGTCTTCTATTGCACGGAGGATCGGGCAACTAGATTCAGATTAGGCGAGCCAAGATTCTGGTGTGCTGGAGGTAGGTCCCATGCCAGAGAGAGAGATGAGCCCCACACCATCTCTTTACCTCTTGTTGGGGCTTGTCGAATCGGAGGAGGTGTGGGAGGCTGAGGGGTGGATCGGTGATCGCCAGCCGGACCATGATAATTGTGGCGCACATGGGAGAGATGACACTGGAACTTAGTAGCATGAAGGATTCAGGACATTTGGCGACTGCCGGTAATAGAATCTATTTGTTCAACAGTGAGATGATGTGATTTGGTGTGTAAATTGGTATGAGGTGGGGGAAGATAGTGTACATATGAAATTGAATAGATAATCGAAGCCCTAAGGAGAGTGCTTGTTGGGCCGTCGGGGTGATTGTGGGGTGATACATAACCAATCAGGATGACTGTGAGACGCTTAAAGGCACAATTCACTGAACACCGGAGCACTTCTGGAGGCCACCAAGACGATGGAGAGTAGAGTCAACAGGGGCGGTAGCGATGTCGGGATAGAATCTGGGCACATTGGACTATGTGGACAAAAGTCCAGATGTTATCCGGACGGGGAAGCGTGGCACAAAGCAACGCTAGGTCCAAGGAGAGCAGAATTATAGTATTGTGATACAATGGCGCAAGGACGGAGGTAACAATGACACAGGGGAGCAAGACGAAGGATTCTGGATCCAATGAATGCGTGACAGTAAAGTAGGACGTAATAGACTAGCGCGACAGTTGTCAGGAAGAGGAATGCCATGATCAGCCATTGTCTGGATGGGGAGTGCTAGGATCTGACGTCGCCAAGGTAGAGGAAGTAAGGATCATATGTCGTCAAGGGGAAACGGCGCAACGCCAGGGGCGGTCAGGATGCACAGGACGAAAGGGTCTGTGCCCCGACGGCGTCATGGGGCAACAAGGCATGCAAAAAAATTAGCACGCGGCGTTGGTCCGATGTCGCTGTTAGGCATATGCAATTCCAACACCCCCCTCTGGCCCGGATAGAGGGCCCGGACGTCGCCTGCAGTACAGTGTGGAGTTGCTAGTTACCAGCAAAAATCACAGAATTGGCAGCATCCCCATAACACCGTATACGACGTCGCCGTCCGTCCGACAGGAAGCTATTCACAGGATATATGAGAGGGGCAGTGTGCATTGCTCACACAACTGGAAACCAGTATATGATAGAAGAGGATATCTGCATGAGCGGAAAAACCTGCCAAATCAGAAAACAATAATACTTCAAGTTGACCGACTACAATTAAGTCGTAGGTCTGCACAATGGACTGGAGTTAAGGGGACGTAGCTGCAAGCCCATTCTCACTAGGTAAATCAAAGAAGCGATGGAGCACTAAGCCTACAGACTCTACGTAAAGATAATGCAGTCATGCCTATGTGTTGTTACCGTTGTCTAAAATTGAGACTGATCACCTCCATGACAGAGGAACAACTGGTATGTTCGCATTTGAGCAGCTTACACAGACTAAATTCATTTGGCACAGGTATCATTTACTTCTGACTGGCGGACTCCGTTGCCGTTACAACCACAGCGAAAGAAAAAACCACACCAAATTTTCTGCCGAGCCCCC
>QLOI01003793.1:3899-29789 GCA_003313605.1 Tuber umbilicatum | reverse complement strand
GGCGGAGGGTCGGGGACGCCAGGGTTGGGGGCTGCACGGAACGCAGAATCAGGACGCAACGACGTGCCGTCGTTGCGTCCTGATTCGCAATCTGTCTTTCGTACATCCTGTGCGTCAGATGCACGGGACGCATAGGATGCAAACCAAAGTTTTTGCTGATGTAGCAATGCCAATGCAGCTGATTCTGATGTGGAAAGTGCCAATTTTTCCGATGCTGAGGGAAGTACACCCTGGGTTGGACCACCGGTACCGAAAGAGCACTCCCATGCTGGAAGACCTCTACGGGACGTTGTATGGCCAGAATGGTCTGAAGACAAGATGTGGTTACCATTTAGAGTCAAGTGTGACTTCAAGCTTGCCTGGTGGTTGACTGAAGCCAAGTTACCCAACGATCACATTGACAGATATTTCAATAAGGGCTTGGGGCAGAGAGAGTGTAATATTAAATCTGCCTATCGGCTCTTCGAAGCTGTTGATGAGTTGGAATTGGGTATGGGGATGAAGAGCTGGAAGGAGGGGTCCATAGCATTTAGCAAGGCAGTGTGTAAAAATTATATCCTTGACAAGTCCTGTATTGACCCTTAATAGAAAATTCCAGACGGGGAACAGCCAGAAGAAGGTGCTTCAACACTGAAATTCTTTCATTGCAATCCTATTAATTGTGCTAGATACCTACTTGGTCAAAGATGTTTGGCCGAAGATTTAGTTTATGCCCTGGTGAAAGAATGAAACACTGAAGAGCTACTGCAGTGAGTTTATTCGAAAATACACATGGCAAATTGGTGGTGGGAAACACAGGTAGGTTCAAACAGGACGTTCCACAGCCTGAGGACACCATATCACAGGCGCAAAGCTAATAGTGGCAAGGTTATATTACCAGAAAGGGCAACCCTCGTACTGATCATATGTGCCTCAGATGTTACCTTTTGAAGCAATTTTTCGGGGGATAAGAAAGCATGGCCGGTCTCTATGATAATTGTGAATATCCTATCGAAAATGCGGAATAAGGCTTTGAAGCATGCGACCGTCCTTTTGGCACTTTTGCCTGTCCCTCCAAAGATGTGGGGTGTTGCAGCCCAAGATGCATGCCAGAGACAGGTCAATAATAAGATACTTAGTGAATTGATGGGGGCCATATTTGAGCCGATGGTTGCGCTGGGGGACTCAGCAATTGAGGTTGAATGTGCCAATAAAAAGGTCAGATTACGCCTTTTGTGTCTCGTGGCCTGAATTGCGGATCATTTGAAAAATGTTACATTACACGGTATTCAACAGAATCAGTGTGCTGTTGGCGAGGTTCAACCGGAGTAATTAGGGTCCCATTTCAGACGTTCAGCAGTGAAACAAGACTATAGAAATGCTGAAAATCTCTTCAATCAAAGCTGCGATAAGGACCAGCGAGCCGGGCAAGTACTCACTGATCATGTGTTCAAATTGCTGCCAAGCGTCTTTTCGGGGCTTCCATAAGTCTGATAATACGACTTGCCCAAGCCAGAAATTCTCCACGTCGTGTACCTGGGAATATTGGAAGCCCACCTGATAAAATGGGTGATTGGGTTTCTAGAGAAATACAAGTGGTTACAATCATTCGACACTATCTGGAAGAATTTAGCATTTTAGTCAAGCTATTCTGTGCTGAACCAAGAGTTTACTCGAATCTCTCAGTGGACTGGAGAAGACATGAGGAATCTGGTTAAAGTTATACTAGCGTGTTTTGCAGCCTCGTTGCGTCTTCCCAATGCTGCTGAACATCCATTCTTCACCAAAGCACTGACCTGTATTCATTCGATCATTGACTTTACCTTGATGTCACAATACACAAGCCCTACCGATGAGACGATTCAGTACCTCGAAAAGTTCTTCCAAGACTTCCATGATCAAAAGGTTATCTTTAAGAAGTACCAAAAAGATAAGGCTACGATGCGGAAGGTGCTGGAGGTTAGTACAAGGATTCGGGGTGAGAATAGTAAAGTACTCAATCAACAATGACTTTTGGGAGTCACGGTAGCCAGGAGACGTCTCATTGCAGATGAACAAGGTCACCATTTAGATGGAATTGTTGTAACGACCCTGCTGAATCTTACAGTAGACTTAGTCTTATCCCATGACAGAGCCCGGAAGGGTTACGGTTAGGCTAGTCAAGTAACTCTATCAGAAGGGTTACCATGTGGACTAAGCAAATGGTAATGCTCACACTGCGAACGAGACAAGGTATACAGGGTAGGTAGGGAAAGTCTACGCTGCGAGTTCGGAAGGTCTCCTAGAGTTCGGGCGAGTTACCCTACCTAAGGCAGGTAGTTACCCTGCCTTAGGGAGTATAGTTACCCTACCTTGGCAAAGAGGTTACCCTACTTTTAGATAGGAGTTACCCTACCTTGGGAGTAAAAGGTTACGCGAAGTTTCAGGAAAAGACATAGGATTATTTTTTACGCAAGATTATATAGGAGGTTCGAATCTGGGCTCAATCGGGTAATCCGTTGTTGGGCTACGAACTGAAGAAAATCTTACCTTGGTTGAACATTGAGAAATCTGAGTCCAACACCCCCCTCTGGCCCCGATTTACAGACAATGCGTCATGGGCCAAATGTAGGGAAGTTGCTGGTTTACTAGTAAAAGCCTATAATTGAAGAGTGCGGCATAATACCATATATGTTGTCGCCGTCCTTCCGACCGGAAGCTGTTCGCAGGATATATGAGGGGGCATGGGGCGACCGAATGGTTACACGAGAAGTGATTCTCGACTGCATACACCACTGATCCTTATAAGCCTACGGTGGTAGGTATGTAAGGTATACCGGAAGCCCGGGAGGCCTCAGGTTAAGTGGTAGACCTTTGACTCCCATATGTCTCCGAAAGATTGTAAGATGTCTGGAGGTTGTTAGCGAACTCTAGATCGTAGTAGTATTGTCTTGATTGAGATGTTTATCATCAGTGGCTACGGGTAGCGCCCGTATAAGCCAATGGTTTAAGTGTCTCATCACGGGAGTCCGTCGACTAAGCTATCGTGTCGAAGACAGTAGAAAATGATAGACTTGTTAAACGTAATGGCACCATTGAATAGTTGTCTACGAGACTTGCAAAGACAAATACGAATGGGACAGTGAGTTTGATATTAGACTAGCTTATCAGTAACCTGTTAGTTCGCCACTAACAGGACAGCGATATGAAGAGTTTTCTCCTGCAGTTGATTGCATGTATCAGGATACTGCATGAACACTTCACGTCGGATAATGAACTAGCAGAGCTGGCAGACATTCGGTAGAATGTTAGCCCGAGGCCCAGAGGAGATGGGCATGCTCACAATGGTGGTGAGCTTAGGAGTGATGGAGAGGAGCTGGCAATATAATTCTACTCAAGTATATGCGAGACCTCTTCTCCTATGACGATCAACTGTCCTCTCGAGAACTTATTGAGTAAAGCTGCAGCTTAAGAATATTAAGTTTCACCGTTAAGGTTTTCTCTCTTACATAGTTGTTCTTCACTTTGCGTACAAAGAAAGCTTCGGTACGGCCGCATCCTTGGGATCCATCATCCCACAGGGAGCCCGCGTTACTCTCGCACTAAACTGGGGCCATAGTTTATGAACCGATACACAGGGCATGATGACCCAAGCGTGGCTCATCCGGTGTGGGTTCCACCCCCCGGGTGCGAGGTACGTTTGGAAGACGAGCGGGATGGGAATGTCGCCTGTGGTGGGAATGCTGGTGGTGATGGGAATGCTGGTGGTGGTAAGTATGGGAATGGGGATAATTAGGTCTTGTGGGGACAAGCTGGGTCTCCTTGAGCTTTTCGGTTGGAGTTTTTTGCTTTACTATTTTTCTTTTGTTTTTATAGAGTTTTTTTTTGTTTTGTTTTCATTTCAATATGTTCTCGTGATTTCCAAGGCTAATTTGTACCAGGCTACGTCTTCTCTGCACATTCGGAAAGCGGTTCATTTGTTCCATGAACCTTCCTACTTTTGCTACAGGCTTTATCTCTTTGGTCCTTGTTTTGCAGTGCTTGTTCGTTCCTCCGTTTGGGCCAGGCTATGTCTCATTTGGGCTTTTTATCAGTGTTTTTCTTTGGGTTCACTAGGCATTCTTCTTCTTTTTGCTTTATTTTCTCACATGACCAAATCATTTCCTTAATCCTGTTTACACCTTTTTGCAGCTTTTCTATATTCTCTTCTCTAGTCTTAGATATCAGCGTTTTTTGTATTGGGTTTTATTTTTTGAATTTTGTTGGTGAAAAAGTGAGCTTTTATGAGACAATGAACATTGCAATTATTTTTAATCTTGTCATAGTATGCATATTCCAGCCTTTAAAAGATATACGTTATGTTGGCTCAACCAAGTGACCAGGGATATATCCTGTCTGGGGAATCCTGAATAGACACTCATTGCCCAGCCAACAGTGACCCGTGCACGTAGTTTTTGAATCATCCGGGGGCCAAAAGAGAAATAGCACGGAGTACGTATATACCAATGATTCACACGGACCTGGGGCCTAAGGTGGAATCTGTTTTGTAGCATATAGCCCATTCGTCACCGGTTAACGCTGTAAATTCAATTTTCACTTCTAGAGATTGCATGTACATCCTATTCCTCATACTCACTCATTATTTACCGAAACACAAACACGCCAGGAAATGCGAGTCGAGGTAAGTTAGGCCATCTAGAGGCCAAATTTGCACACCAGAAGATCAAATATAACCGTGTTGACCAGTCACGGTACCAGTCGCCCACCAAGCTCTACAGTCATCATCAAGATCTGTATCCTTCATAGTGAGTGACACACCAGCACCAGATAGACAGCGGCGTGTTCATTCATTTATTGGGGAAGAGGAACTAACCTATGTTGATGAGGATGATCAGGATGATGAGGATGATATACCAGTTCGTCCCCCTAGAGCTGAGAAATGTCCAGCTGAACCACCATTATAGCAACCACCATAGAGGATCAGAAACGGGATGATATATATGAGTTAACGTACTAATTTTAAAATGTTATGCATACAAGGAAGAGCATTGAAGACATTACATCACCAGCCTTGAATAGCCATTCTCATCTACTTTCGTCACAGCAGCAGGTGGCACATGTGTACTCAGGCCGTCTCAGAGTCAATTCATCACACCTATCACCAGATAATGATATAGTAGGGCGAACTATGACACCGCACTCTAGACACCATACGGCCATTCTAGACTCACCAGCAACCAATATTGCAGTCTCGGTAACTGTATCATCGTGTAATGGGTGCTCCCGGTGGGAAGATGGATCCCAAGGATGCGGCCATACCGAAACTTTCTTCATACACAAAATGGAGAATAAATATGTAAGAGAGAAAACCTTAACTGTGAAACTTAATATCGTTAAGCCGCAGCTTTACTCAAATAAGTTCTTGAGAGGATAGTTGATCGTCTTGGAAGAAGAGGTCTCGCATATACTTAGGAAGAATTCTATTGCCAGCTCCTCTCCATCACTCCAAAGCTCACCACCATCGCAAGCATACCCATCTCCTCTGGGCCTGGGGCTAAAACTCTACCAAATGTCAGCCGGCTCTGCTAGTTCATTATTCGACATGACGTATTCATGTGGCATCCTGATACATGCATTCAGCTGCAGGAGAAAACTTTTTACATCATTGTCCTGTTAGTAACTAACTAACAGGTTACTGATAAGATAGTCTAATATCGAACTCACTGTTCCATAGGTATTCGTCTATGCAAGTTTTGTAGACAACCACCCAATGGTACCATTACGTTTTGCAAGTCTATTGTCTTCTACTGTCTTCGACACAATAACTTGGTCTACGGACTCCTGTAATGAGGTAGTTTAGCCATTAACTTATACGGGCGATACCCGCAGTCACTCATGATAAGCACCACAGTCCTGATAAGACTACTATGATCTAGAGCTCGCTAAACCCTACAGACATCTTTCAGTTATTCGGAGACATATGGGAGTCGAAGGTCTACCACTTAACCGTAGGCCCCCCCTGGCTTCCCGTATATCTTACATACCTACCACTGTAGGCTTATAAGGATCAGTGGTGTATGCACTCAAGAATAACTTCTCGTATAACGGTTCGATCGCCCCATGCACCGTCATATATCCTGCGAACAGCTTCCGGTCGGAAGGACGGCAACAACGTATACGGTATTACGCCGCCCTCTTCAATCGTAGGCTTTTACTAGTAAACCAGTAACTTCCCTTTTGTTGGCCCATGACGCATTGTCTGTACATCGGGGCCAGAGGTGGGTGTTGGACTCAGATTTTCTGATGTTCGCCATAGGCAAGATTTTCTTCGGTTCGTAGCTTCACAACAGAGTACCCGATTAAGCCCAGATTCAAACCTCCTATATAATCTTGTGTAACAACATTCCTATGACTTTTTCTGAAACTTCCCATAACGTTTTACGCTCAAGGTAGGGTAACTCCTATCCAAAAGTAAGGTAACTCACCGGAACTCTCGGAAATCTTCCGACCTCACATCGTGGACTTTCCTTACCTACCCGGCATACCTTTTTTGTTCGCATTCTTAGCATTACCATTTGCTTAGTCCACATGGTAACACTTTGGTAGAGTTAATTGACTAGCCTAAACATAACCTTTCTGGGCTCCGGCATGGGATAAGAGTAAGTCAACTGTAAGATCCAGCAGGGTCGTTACACATCGAAAATGAATACATTCCATGGTGAGGAGTGCGTAGTCTTTAAGAACGCGGCTAATATGGTCTGGTGCCATATATGGTTTGTTAATCCTTTTGTAAAGCCAGCCGAAAATGATACCCTTCCTGAAATCTTATGGGTAAAGCCAGCTACCAAGTTAGGTTGGAAAGATGTGGAGATGGGAAGGCCGGCAATGACCTTTATGAGTCGCCTATCATTGAACAAGGTCCTATATGGAACGCCAAATGGCTCATTACATACCGCATGTTAGTTGAAATCGAGGCAGTTAAGTGCCAGGTCACATATGGTTTTGAGTCAAAAAACACGATCGAGGACCTTTATAACTTCAAGCATATAACGCAGGCTGAAGTAAAGGGACGGGTTGCCTATTTGGAAGAATATAATTGGTTCACATGCCATCCAAGTACACAAGAGGTTAGTAATGAAACCTTAGATCATCCTTATTGGGACGAATAAAGTCTTACCTAGACAGGAATGTGGATTTTGGTTTGCGGCGCCCAAGATAGCAAACCAACTATTTCATAAATAGTACCATGGGTCATGAATGCGCGGAAGTACCGATAAAACGTTTTTCAATCACATGAATGCCATTCTAATATACCTTACCATGGCATGTCTTCATGCTTTGAAGGCTTAGAGTTCCGGATCACTTGTTCAGTCCCCAGATTTCTCGGTTCTAACCGTACAGAGTTAGTTAGAGCTCTTTCAAAGTCCAAATGGCACGATCAAAAGCCGCCCAGACTTATGGAAAAATATGGGTGTTTATCTGCGACAGCGGGCAACTTGGCAAAGACTACCCACGGAAGTGAGAAAGAAACTTGTAGACACACAAAGAAGCGTATCAAGCGAATGCTGAGAGAGAGTGGATTTATTCAGGATCAGGAGTCTCGGGCCCCTTTGGAGGATAAAGAAGACGCGGCGTATTTGAAGTTAAAAATTTCGAGAGATGAGGAGAGCATGGTGGAGAATGATAATTCAGATTCTGAAGTTGTGTATGAAGTCGAGGCTCTCGTGGTAGGATCGGATCAGAACAAATAACATTCTATTTAAAACGAGCTGTATGATTTGAATAAATAAATAAATTATAAAAAACCTTAGTCGCGATATAATTTACTACTTAGAGTTAGACTACACTGATTTTGAGAAAGCAAACCAGAGATCGTTTTGGGCTGGGCAAAGTCCCAAAAGAACCATGAAGAAAGCAGGAGTATGGCGAGAGCATAAGGTAAAGCACGAGTGCAATGGCCAGGCACCCAGGAACGAAATGTAAGAACCAAATAGTGTGGCTGCTGCGCCGTGGGTCAGAGTAGTCAAAGGGCAGAGTTGTGGAGAAAGGGGATGGATGAAACAGCAGATATGGGTGGTGAGAAAACGGGTCAAAGCCTGAAAAGGACGGGGATCGTCTACAGAAACGTTAAGAACACCGAGAATACCCGGAGAAAGATATTGGCGTTGAATTATGCCAGGGAGTATTAGTGGGGGAAGTGGGAGAAATAAGCGTGGTCAAAGAGTAACAAGTAAAGAACACGAAACAGTACATATAGGACGTACAAAGGCATGATAGGTTGGTGGGTGCTGGATATGGAGTGAGAATATGTGGGTCAAGAGAAGCACAAGCGAATTTAGGCCGTTGGAGAGCAGGATTGAGCCATGGGGAGGATATCCATAACGGAAAAATACCTGCAGCACAAGGTAAGGCCGGAGAAACTACGGAGGTCTAGTAAAAGCCCGGTTGCACTATGCAACGGCTGTAAAGGGAGGATGAACATCCAGGATAAGCTGCATGGCAACCAAATGGTGGGTTAACAAAAAAGATAAAATAACCCAGGGGGATAACAGGGGTTATGGGGACATGAATAATGGATACAACAATTTGTTTTATATTTTGGCCCCCCATCCCCCATAAGCCTCATGAGGCATAATGAGAAAATAGTTCCTTTTGCTAATGTAGACGGTAGTACTTTGTTATAATATTATCCGTTATTCCCAGCTTAACCTCACAACATGCTCCGCGGGCCCTGCACAACACACTCCTTTTCACAACACACTCTCCCTCACAACACATTCCCCTTCACCACACACTCCCCTTTACTACACACTCCCATTCACAACATTCTCCCATTTACAACATGTACTGAGTTTGACGCCAGATTTCACTGGCACCCAGTGGTCACGACTTTCGATACTCAGCGTCCTAGATCTACTCGATGCCAGCTTTCCAACATTGTAAAGAACGTCCCACCCAGCGAGATTAATGGTCAAGCTGCAGCCTGTTATAGAGGGGGTCTTATCTGGTGAGCTTCTGGCAAGCTTTTGGCAAGCTTCTGGCAAGCTTTTGGCGAGCTTCAGGCGAGCTTTTGGCTTGAACTGACTTTGACGCCCATTTTCGCAATCATCCTATAGTCATGACATCCAGGACTCAGCGTCCTGGGTCTACTCGGCGACAACTTTCCAACTGTCTGAAGAACCTCCTCCTAGCGGCATTATTGGTCAAGCTACTGCCTGTTATGGAAGGGGTCTTTTCGGGCGAGCTTCTGGTGAGCTCCTGGCATGTTCAGACTTTGACGCCAGATTTCACAAGCATCCTAAGGCGACGACGTCCGGGACTCCGCATCCTGGGTCTACTTGACGCCAGCCTTCTGATGGTGTAAAGAACGTCCCCCTGGCAGCATTAATGGTCAAGCTACAGCCTATCATGGAAACAGTCTTTTCTGGTGTGGTTCTGGCGATATTCTGCTAGGTGCAGACCTTGATGCCAGATTCCACAAGCACTCTTTGGTTGCAATGCCTGAGACTTAGCATCCTGAATCTACTCGGCGCCAGCTTTCTAACGGTGTACAGAACGTCCCCCTAGCGGTGTTATTGGTCAAGCTATAGCCTATTATGAAAGAGGTCTATTCTGGCGGGGTTTTGGCATGTACTGAATTAGATGCAAGAGTCCGCGGGCACTCTTTGGTTGCGACATCCAAGACTCATCGTCCTAGATCTGCTCTGACCAGCTTTCTAACTGTTCAAAGAACGTCCTCCCGGCGATATTATTGATCGAGCTACAGCCTGTAATGGAAGCGGTCTTTTCTGGTGAGGTTCTGCCGAGGTTCTGGCATGTACTAAATCTGACGCCAGATTTCACAAGCACTTTATGGTCGCGATGTCCAAGACTCAGCATCCAGGGTCTACTCAATACCAGCTTTCCGCCGGTGTAAGATACGTCCCTCTGGCGGCATTATTGGTCGAGCTACAGCCTGTTATGGGAAGGGTCTTTTCTGGCGAGGTACTGGCGAGGTTCTCGCATGTACTGACTTCGACGCCAGAATCCTTGGGCACCCTTTGGTCGCAACGTTCGAGACTCAGCATTCTAGATCTACTCGACGCCAGCTTTCTTACCGTGTAAAGAACGTCCCCCCGGCGGCATTATTGGTCAAGCTACAGCCTGTTATGGAAGGGGTCTTTTCTTGCCTGGTTCTGACAAGGTTCCGGTGAGGTTCTGGCATGTGCGGACTTTGATGTCAGATTCCACCGGCGCCCTTTGGTCATAAAGTCTGAGGTTCTGCGTCCAGGATCTACACGACGCCTGCTTTCCAACTGTGTAAAGAATAATATTTTGCTGCCAATATTGGTAGATCTACAGCCTGTTTTGAAAGTGGTCTTTCCCAGTACTAAGGTTTTGGCTAGATGCCTCTAGAACAACGGTAAGGGAAAACTAGAATCTGTATTACTAGTAGTACTTTAATGAATTAAACTATCTTCTGCATAAAGTTTATTGTAACCAATAGCACTTGAACTGTGACCTACTAGATCAAAAAGTAGTAAAGAGGAGACCCTTTAGCATGTTGGAGTTCTGGTTACGCCCTGAGAATCTAGTGTCACACCTGTTTGTACCCTGAGAATGTAGTGTCACCCCTGGTTGCACACTGAGAGTGATGACGCAACCCTCTTACACCCGGGCGCCAATGCGACGCGCCAATGCGACGTACCACTGCGCCTTCATTCGCAATTAATGTTCTGAGCGCCCAGTGCACCAGGGGTACCAGATGCACCGCGTACCATAATGAATTTTTGCTGATGTCAACAAATGGGTCCAAGTTATTGGTCGAATACATTGTAATGATGACCCATTTGAAAACATATTACACAAAATTCCTGAACACTACGATGAGTATGTCCCACTATTTAAGGCTGAGGTTGCAACACAAATGCCCCCACAGAGAAAACAGGATCACGCGATTAGGATCAAGGAAGGAGAAGAACTTCCTCGGAGTCCTATATATCTGTTGTCGGCTGTACAACTAAAAGAACTTAGGAAATACTTCAATGAAATGCTACGGCAAGGGAAAATGCAGCCAAGTCAATCACCTGCCAGTACACCAATACTTTTTGTACCCAAAGCACATGGCAAACTACAATTAGTGGTTGATTATCAAGGTCTGAACTTGGTAACCATCGCGGATAGATACCCAATACCTATCATGAGGAAACTCAGGGACCCTGTAGAAAGATCCCAGATTATTTCAAAAATTGACTTCAAAAAGGGGTATTACTTGGTACAAATGGCCGAAGGAGACAAATGGAAGACCGCGTTCCGATACCGTTATGGACATTACCAATACATAGTCATGCCATTTGGATTAGTCAACATGCCCGCTAACTTCCAATCAATGATGCAAGAAGTTCTTCGCGAATTTCTGGACCAAGGAGTTGTCGTTTACCTAGATGATATTCTGATATACTCTGAAAACGAGAAAGATCAAATTTGACTAGTTAAAAAAGTTGTGCAAAAGCTAAAGGAGAACCAACTAGCCATCAATTTGGAGAAATCAATATTCCACATCACTGAGGTTGAGTTTCTCAGCTACATTGTCAATACCAAAGGTCTGGAAATGAGCAAAAGAAAGGTTAAGTCAATAAGAAAATGGAAGGCACCCAACTCAGTAAAGGGGGTTCAAATCTTCATCGGATTTGCAAATTTTTACCGACATTTTATTCAAAACTTTTCCGCAATATGCAAACCAATTAGGGAGACCTTAAAAGATGATGCTACAAAATTCTACTAAAGCCCTGAGCAAACACAGCATTCGAGGTTTTAAAAGAAAAATTCGTTATGGAGCCTATACTATGTCATTTTCACCCCGGATTAGATATAGTAGTAGAAACTGATGCAAGCGATTTCACCCTTGGTTGTGTTTTGTCCCAGTTCCAGGACAACAAATTACATCCAGTAGCGTTTCATTCACGAAAGTTAAATTCGGCTGAACAAAACTATGAAATTCATGATAAAGAACTATTCGCAATAATGGAAGCATTCAAGGAATGGAGACATTACCTCTTGGGAACCGAAAAACCGGTTACGGTTTATATTGACTACCAAAATCTGCAACATTTCCTTACAACAAAGAAATGGAATGGAAGACAGATCTGTTAGGCACAAGCATTAGCTGAATATAATTTCAAAATCATATACAGACCTGGGAAAAGAGGAGGAAAACCTGACGCTCCAAGCAGACGGCCGGAGTACTGTCTAAAGGAGGGAGCTGCACATAGCAAACAGTCTATTTTGAAACCCGAACATTTGCAAATCTATTTGGCTTCTACAAAAAGTAACGAAGATGAAGGAATAGAAATAGAAGAGAAATCATCAATGCTGCACAACATACGGATCAAGAGATCAAGTGAAGTAGCGACGATGCCGACCAAAGGATCAAGAATGGCTGCTGGTCACCACCTTTACAAGCTAAACGAAGCCTCACTTCCAGCAAAAGGACAGTTACTGGTAGATACCGGTATTGCTGTCAGTCTACCACAAGGAACTTACAGAAGAATCATGTCTCACAGCGGACTTGCAAGCAAAAAGGGAGTTGAGGTTGGAGCTGAAGTTATCAATGCAGACTCTACCAGAGAACTCAAGATACTCTTACAAAGTCACAGCTTTAAAAACTACCACATGCGACAAGGCGACCGCATTGCGCAACTGATCATAACTCAGATCGACAACTAGAAATGATGGAAGTCAATGAGTTGGACCAGACAGAACGTGCAAGTCAAGGTTTCGGAAGCACTTATTTTGTTCCCACACAGATGTTAGCGACAAAAACATCTATGCCTACAAATAGTATACTCCAAGCAGGCCAAGGAAATAACGAATATTACTACAAATCGGATCAACAACACAATCCTTAATCAAAACGAGAAACCGTCTTGATGTCTAACTCCACTCTCACAAAAGTAGAAATGAAGCTGTTTGCTACTGAATACCTGGACCAAGTCTTGGTTGCCGCGGAGCAAGACACAGAATGGATAGAGTAACAAAAGGAGTTCAAAACGTTGGAACGCAACAGGAAGACATTACCAAAATGATGGAAACTGAAGTAAGGGTTCCTCTACTACAAGAACCATCTCCCTGTACCCGAAAACGATGAGTTTCGAACTATAATCATAAAAGGATGCCATGATTCTAACGTGGCAAAAACATTTCTGCCAAGAAAAGACTCTGGAAATAATCACAAGAGATTGTTACTGGAAGTACTTGGCAAACTGGATAAACGACTATGTACGTTCTTGCCATGAGTGTCAACACAATAAGTCCCTACGACACACCAGGTACAGGTTGTTACAACCGCTACAAGTCCCGTATGCAGCATGGGCATTAGTATCTACCGACTTTATCACCGATCTACTAGAATCACAAGGGCATACAAAAATTATGGTTGTAGTCCACCCATTTACGAAAATAGCCCATTTTATCAGGCCGCATGAGAATGCGATCTCCAAAGATGTGGCCAAGGTGTTTCTGCAGGAAGTATGGAAGCCACATGGATTACCAACTGAAATAGTATCAGACATGGATGCAAAGTTTTCCAGAGAATTCTGGGAATCACTGTGCAGGCTGTTGGGCATGAAACGAAAAATGACACAGCATACCACCCACAAACTGACGGACAAACCGAGAGAACCAACCAAGTGCTGGAAGGATATCTACAGAATTTCGTCAATTACAATCAGGATGATTGGTATCAACTGCTCCCACTAGCAGCACATGTGTACAACAACTCAGCCACCAATGCCCACAGGATGTCACTATTCTGTCACAAATTATGGGTTCTATCCACAGATTGAATGGATGAAAGAAAGAGAAGCTCCAAATCCAGGAGCTACTATATATGTGTTACGGGTAACCAACTTGGAGCTCTGAAGAGTAAGGTTAAGCATTTCAAGTGTTTGATAACGGAGTGGTGTCAGGAAGGCGTCGTGATTTTATCACTAATACTCGTTCGCTAAAACTACTAGGAGTATGAAGTGTAGGTGATAACTTGTTATATTGATAAGATCTCTTCTCCGTTGCTGTCTGTTCTAATAGCTGGGGAGGAACTCTTATATTTATATCCCGCGTGAGTTTCCGCAGCCAGTACATCTAATACCTATACTAACTAAGTACCTCCGCAACAACTAGTATTCTTTCGTCTTATCAATCTTAAGTGCAAACTCTTGTAGACTCTGAATAATTCCACGCTTCTGGTCATTTGGGTTATTTTACTTCATCTTCCTAAGGGTGTGCGAGACTCCGCCAGTCAGAAGTAAACGATACCCTTGCCATATGAACTTTAGTCTGAGTATGCCGCCCAAATGCGAACATACCAGTTGTTCCTCTGGTATTGAGGTGATTAGTCTCAATTTCAGACAACGGTGATAACACAGAGGCATGACTGCATTATCGTTACGTAGAGTTGGTAGGCTTAGTTCTCCATCGCTTCTTTGATTTGCCTAGCGATAATGGGCTTGCAGCTACGTCTCCTTAACTCCCGTCCGTTCTTGCAGACCTATGACTTAATTGTAGTCGGTCAACATGAAGCATTATTGTTTTCTGATTCGGTAGGCTTTTCCGCTCACGCAGATATCATTTGTATCATATACTGGATTTCAGCTGTATGAGCAGTGCACACTACCCCTCTCATATATCCTGCGAACAGCTTTCGGTCGGTCGGACGGCAACGACATATACGGCGTTATGGGGAAGCTGCCAATTTCGCGATTTTTGCTGGTAACTAGCAACTTCACACCGTACTGCAGGTGATGTCTGGGCCCTACATCGGGTCAGAGGGGGGTGTTGGAAATGCATATGCCTAACAATATGCACATTGGGTGAAAACAATACATCAAAAGGTAGATGTGATGTTGGAACATACTAGGGAAGCCATGAGAAAATACTACGATAAGAAAGCAATGGAACAGCCAGATATAAAGATTGGTGACAGGGTGATATTGAATGCAAAAAACATCCGTTCTAAACAACAATCCAAAAAGCTAAGTCCTAAGCTTTATGAACTATTCGAAGTCCTAGAAAAAAGAGGACGCTCAACGTACAAACTAAGTATTTCCGACCGCTGGCACATTCATCTAGTATTCCATGTATTGCTACTGGAACTATACCAAGCGTCAAGTCGCGCAAGGAGAGAACAGCTCCCACAAGCCGCTGAGAAAATCAAGGGAGACTTGGAATAGGAGGTGGAGAAAATAGTGAAGAGTGAAATAATCACGTACACTAGAAAGGTTCGTGGACGTAATGTACGGATGCGCGAACTAAGGTATTTTGTGAAATGGAAAGGTTGTTCAGAGGATGAGAACACCTGAGAACCACCTGAGAGTATGGAACATGCTCAGGAACTGGTAGAGAGTTTTCATAGAGAAAACCCAGAAATGCTAGGCAGGGCAGAAGTAGAATAGTACAAAAGGTTTTCCTGCCGTGGCCAAGTAAACGCAGAAGGTTTTTTACCCTACGATACTGAGTTCTGAAAAGGATAAAAAAGATCAAATAAAGAAAAACTGGAGAGGAACTTTCAGAGAAGGGAGCTCGTGTTAGGCATATGCAGTTCCAACACCCCCCTCTGGCCTCGATAAAGGGCCCGGACATCGCCTGCAGCAAGGTGTGAAGTTACTAGTTACCAGTAAAAACCACAGAATTGGCGGCCCCCCTGTAACACCATATACGTCGTCGCCATCCATCTGACCAGAAGCTGTTCGCAGGATATATGAGAGGGGTAGTGAGCACTGCTCATACAACTGGAATCCAGTATAAATTACATGAAGTATCTGGATGGACAGAAAAATCCGCAGAACCAGTAAAAGATAATTATGCTTCACGTTGACTGACTACAAGTAGTCATAGGTCCGCGAGAATGGACGAGAGTTGAGGAGACAAAGCTGCAAGGTCATCTCGCTAGGCAAATCACAGAAGCAATGGAGCTTTAAGCCTACCAACTCTACATGAAGACAATGCAGTCATGCCTCTGCTTGTCACCGGTGTCTGATATTGAAACTGATCATCTCAATATCAGAGAAATAACTGGTATGTTCGCATTTGGGCGACATATTTAGACTAAGTTCATATGGCAAAGGCATCAATAGCTTTCAACTGGCAGAGTCTTGTACACCCTCAGGGAGACAAAGTTATAACAGCCAAATGACCAGAAGCAGGGAAAAATATTCAAGGTCTATGAGTGTTTGCACTCAGATTGATAAGGGAAAACAGTTGCCCAGTTGTGCAGAGGTACTTAGTTAGTCTAGGTATTAGATATATTGGTCGCAGAAACTCATGTGGGATATAAATATAAGAGTTCCTCCCCAACTATTAGACATTGAGCAACGGTGAAGAGACCTTATCAATATAGCAAGTTATTATCTACACTTCATACTCTTAGTAGTTTTAGTGAACCGAGTATTTGTGATTATTACTATAAGGCCTTCCTGATATTACTCCATTATTGAACACGTAACGCTTAACCATACTCTACCGAGCTTTGAGTTGGTTACCCGTAACGGTTACCCAAAAGTATTTCTTGGAGTGCATGTGTTACTGATACTTGTAAGCCTATAGTGGTAGGAAAATAGGTTATGTTGAAAGTCTAATAAACCTCCACCTACGTGGTAAAGCTTTAACCTCCATATGTTCCTGAATGACGATAAGGTCTAAGGGTTGTTTGGAACACTAGACTGCAGTAGTCTTGTCATGATTGAGGAGTCTTGAGGGCATTGGCTGTGGATTGTACCTGGGGAAGCCAATAACATCAGAACCTCTCCCCAAAAGTCTGTAGACCAAGTCAGTATGTCAAAGACAGTAGATAATAATAGACAGGTATGGAGAATCCATAGTAGCCGATTAGTCTACTTAACCTGCATAGATGAATTCGCATGAGAATGCTTAATTGATAATAGACTAAGTTATCTGTAGACTTGATAGTTTGCCACTAATAAGTCTACAATTGTGTAACGGGGGCTCCCTGTAGGAAGATGGATCCCAAGGATGCGGCCATACCGAAGCTTTCGTCTTAGGCAAAATGAAAAACATATAGGTAAGAGAGAAAACCTTAATGTTGAAACTAATTATCCTTAAGCCGCAACATTACTCAATAAGTTCTCGAGAGGATAGTTGATGGTCTTTGGAGAAGAGGTCTCGCATATACTTAAGTAGAATTATATTGCCAGCTCCTCTCCATCACTCTTATGCTTACCACCATCACGAGCATGCCCATCTCCTCTGGGCCTCAGGCTAACATTCTACCAAATGTCAGCCGGCTCTGCTAGTTCATTATCTGACGTGAAGTATTCATGCAGTATTCTGATACATGCATTTGGCAGCAGGATAAAACTCTTCATATCGTTGTCCTATTAGTGGTGAACTAACAGGTTACTGATAAGCTAGTCTAATATCAAACTCCCTGTCCCATACATATTCGTCTATGCAAGTCCTGTAGACTACCATTCATTGGTACCAATATGTTCTGCAAGTCGATCGTCTTCTCCTGTCTTCGACATGATAGCTTGGTCTAGTGACTTCTGTGATGAGGTACTTAAACCATTGGCTTATACGGGCGCTACGCGCAGCCACTGACGTTAAACACATCACTCAAGACAAGAGTACTATGATCCAGAGCTTGCTAACAACCTCCAGACATCTTACTGTCTTTCGGAGACATAGGAGAGTCGAAGGTCGATCACTTAACTGGAGGCCTCCGGGGCTTCCGTATACCTTACATACCCACCAGGGTAGGCTTATAAGTATCAGTGGTGTATGCACTCAAGAATACCCTTCCATATAACCATTCGATCGCCCCATGCCCCCTCATATATCTGTTAAGATCACTGGTCGATCTATCTTTTCTCGTTAGCTCGCAACAGGCGGCGATTTCTTATCGTATAGTTATCGTATACTACTCCTAAGAGTTGCATTCAACTCTTAAGTCTTATAGTATTAACTATGTCGTTTATAAAGATTGGAAGGATGTTCGTTTAAAGAGTAAAAGTCTTTATATTCGTAAAGTCATAGATAGGAAATAACTTAAATGGTTGCGTGAAGATCTATCTACATGACCCAAGTCCGTCCTTAGATAGATCTTCCCACAACCCGCTTACAAATCCAAATAACTATTATTATGAGTCACAACTGTGACTCATATACTCGCGTAACATCCTATGACTCAAACGAGTCATTGCACAATAAACATATAACTATGAGTTGCTAGCGCAACTCATGTGAAAACATAACATCATATGACCCAAAATGGGTCATTCACATAACAATAAAATATGACTCACAACTGTGAGTCATGTAAAACATCCCATGATCTCTAAACAGGTCATGTGCATACAATCAATAACATAAAACCATATAACAAATGAAACCCTATGACTCGTACCTGAGTCATAGTGCGAAATAGCTAAGTCAGTCTAGAATCGTGACAATATCCTGCAAACAGCTTCCGGTCAGATGGACGGTGACAACATATACGGTATTATGCTGCCGTCTTCAATCATAGGCTTTTACTAGTAGACCAGCAACTACCCGTCTCTTGGCCCAAAACGCATTGTCTGTACACCGGGGCCAGAGGGGGGTGTTGGACTCAGATTTTCCAACGTTCGCCCCAGGGGAGATTTTCTTCTGTTCATAGCTCAACAACAGATTACCCGATTGAGCTCATATTCGAACCTTCTTTATAATCTCGTGTAACAAACATTCGTATGACTTTTCCTGAAACTTCGCTTAACTTTTTACGCTCAAGGTAGGGTAACCCCTATCCAAAAGTAGGGTAACCATCTTACCAAGGTAGGGTAACTATACTCCTGTAGGTAGGATAACTACCCACCTTGGGTAGGGTAACTCACTGGGACTCTCAGAGATCTTCCCAACCTGTAGCGTAGACTTTCCCTACCTACCCGGTATACCTTTCTAGTTTGCAGTCCAAGCATTACCATTTGCTTAGTCCATATAGTAACCCTTTAGTAGAGTTACTAGACTAGCTCAACCTTAAGCCTTCCGGGCTCCGGTATCGGATAAGACTTAGTCTACTGTAAGATCCGGCAGGGTCGTTACAACAATATGATGGAATTTTCTCCTATATGTGTAAGTTAAATTAGCTGCAAAAAACTTTCCATCAAGATAACTAATAATCGAGCAAGGCAGACCCTCATCCGAGGAATGTTTGTCTAAATAAACTTGAGAGAACAGGTTTGCCAGTGAAGGCTGAGACTTAGTAGTAATAGAGAGAAACTGGGATTATTAAGTATATGCGAGACCTCTTCTCCTAAGACCAACAACCAACCTCTCCAGAACTTATTTAATGTAGCTGCGGCATAACAATTTTAAGTTTTACCGGTGTGCTTCTTACAATTACTTTTAGGCTTCGTTACGGGGCCCCGTTTCTGAGGAGCGGTGAGAAAATAACATAGGTTATTGTGATTAACTGGGAAAAAAAATCATCCAAATTGGACCAAAACTGACAGAGCTTGATAGATTTAAAGTTGTCTAACTTCTAAGAGCTCTAACTCATTCAGTTTTGGTCCGATTTGGACGATTCTTTTTTTAATCTGCAGTTAATAACCTGCTCTTGGCGCCCCGTTTGTCGGAAACGCGGCCCTGTAACGAACACTAATTACTTTTACTTCTATGTTTGAATACCTTCAGTGAGGTCACATCCTTGAGATCTATCTTCCCATAGGGAGCTCCCATTACATAAATCTATGGTCATATAGTAATTTGGTAATCTAAGAAACAAAAATCTATTACTCTCTCAACTATTAAAGCCGAATATCTTGCCCTTTGCATTTGCCGCACAACAAAGTATCTGGTTATCCTATGGATTCTCCTACTTGGGAATTGAGGCAATTCCAATAATACGATATGACAATACCACAGCTATTACACCTACCAAAAATGCTGGTATCTCTAATTACACAAAACATATTGATTTCCAGTATCATTTTACTAGAGAGTTATAGGAAGAGGAGAAGGTAAAGATTAAATAGTTGAAATACAGGATAATCTGGCTAATATTTGTCTGAAAGGATTAGGTTGCGTTTTATTTGAAGGTTTTCTGATCAGATTAGGAATAGAACTGTAGGGGAATTGTTGGAAAATACATTGTTCTTTCCTCTATAGTGATAAGGCTGTGTTTGTCATGTGACACAGCCACATGACCAAGTATTAGACTAGTGTATTCTAGTAGGTTCTAGAGGTTTTCTTAGTATAAGGCATCACTTGTATAATAATGGAGTAGTATATAAGGAACAAGGCTCTCCCTCATATTAGAAAAGCACGCAAGCTTAGATTAATTAAAAAGAATTTAAGATATATTTTGGCATCTGAGATACTTTGTGATCACACACAGTTAGTACTCAGGATTCATATATTTCCATGTTGTTTACCTGTAGAAACTGGAGTAATTGGATCTCGTGCCAGGACGTTGGGGCTGCCTCTCCTAGTAAGGCCGGCCGTACTTTTAGATTTTTCTGTTTCTTTCTCCTCTAATCTAAAGTAGGAAATTCTAGCCATGTTAGCGCAAGATCTAATTATTCTAGTTAGCATAAGGCATAACAAGATGGCATGCGAAGCAAGGAGGGGTGGTACCATGATGACAAGACTCCCGGCAGAGTCATTATTGTTTTTTGTATTTAAAGGGCCGGCTCACCCACCGTTGTAGAAGGACATGTCGCAAAGCTAACAAGTCAATCTTCATATATCCTATTCCTCCCTCGCCAGCGTTTCTCAAGTACAGTACATCTTCATTTTTTGAATCCGAACCCAGAATTTATTTAGAAAGGGGCCCTGCTAGTAGATATTCCGATAGAAATCTAGTACATACTCCAGGTAAATATAGGTTGGCAAAGGGCTTCCGGACCTAGACATCATAGGATATAGATGTTTGAATGCTTGGTAGCCTATCCTGGCAAACAGAGGAGACAATACACTCTACTACCATTAGAATCCAACATCAGAAAATGATCCATCCCATGCGAAGGATACTATGGCCAAAATATGGCTGATCATCACAAACAAAAGGCCGTCCCATGTTGTAATCAGTGAGTGATTGGCAGATTCTGCTTCTTCACAAAAGCGCATTTTTGGGCTGGACACGATATTTTTCGTTGCGTTAATCGTCACCGCTCAACAACTGACACCATAATACCAAACCTAAGCCCCGGACCTGCATATCGTCGCCAAGATTATCCGCCCGCTCCAAAATACTCGAGTACCGACAAGCTTCACCGCAGCTTAAAATCTCAAACCGACGATAGCGGCGTATCACCAATGCACGGAGCCTCCCACCCCTGACGTGACGTGACTTCACCCCAACAAGGAGCGCACAAAATGTGGCTGCGCACCCGATACTCTCTTAGCCGGTTATCCCGAGACTTCCGCAGAACTGGTGCGCACTTTTCCACCAAACGAATCTCAATTCCGTTCGGAACACCCCTCCAAGCGTCGCCGCACATTACAGAAAAATGTCCCCCAAGCTGCGCCTGCTCGCTCGAGCGCTTACCGGAGGATCTGGATATCGATAGGGTCACGCCGCTGAAGGGAACTATGGCGAATTATTACCGTCAGTTGCTCATCTGCACGGGCCGTTCGGATTGGGCGTCGAAAATAGAACTTGACGTTGCAGAGCCTGGCGGCGGACTAGCTGGGAAGATCAAGGCGTTGACGGCAATGAGGGGTGGCGGGAGGGGGGATTTGAGGGACCCGTTTGCGCCGACTTTAGTCACCAACTCTTCCTTCGGACGGGAGCAGGGGGTTGAAGAAGGGCGGGGGGCAGCATCGGCTTACATTTTTCCAAGCGGGCTTTACCTACCGAAGATTCCAGTCGAGGATGAGAGTATCATTGAGCTTATAAGGAGGTTTTTACTACCCGGTGGAGGCGATGTCGAATCCGCATTGGAAAGCAGGAAGGTTTTGGAATCGGTTGTGCTCATCTGCTCGCACAATTCTCGGGATACTCGCTGCGGGCGTGTGGCGGGGCCTCTGAAGAGACAATTTGAGAGGGAGCTTGCGGAGAGGGGGATATTGCTGGAAGGTCATGGGGATGAGAAGGGGAGAATTGGGAAGGTGCGGGTGGGTTTTACGAGTCATTTGGGCGGACACAAATTTGCTGGAAACGTTGTGGTATATCGACCCGATGGCCTGGGCGTATGGTATGGACGGGTTGAGCCAAAACATGTTACTGGGATCGTGGCGGAGACAATTCTGAATGGGAGGGTTGTCGGTGAATTATGCCGCGGTATAGTAGAAAAACCTGGGAGGGCTGATGTGTAGATGGGAAGCAAGTGCTTGTTGTTTAATACCGTACCTGTTATCTAGCATTGTGTCATAATAGACTGTACTCAAGTAGATTACCCATTGATAGCTACGAGCAATAACTCTCACCTTTAAACTTGTCTGAGATTACAAAAATGGTAAATACCGGTATTTATCCTACTCGCTAGGGGTAATGATAACGAACGGCACTCCGCATTTATATTGGGAGAATCCACCACCCATGTGAAATGTGACAAAGTCAAGGGCTTTCCGAGAAGTTCACTATCGCTATACAGAATAAGGGTGAATGAAAGGGCAATATCTAACATTACAATATAATCGTGAAAAATAAGCGATAGATTGGGACCCCCCTCCGTACCGGTGCGCAAAAGCCGAGTGATATATCAGATGACCCGGTTTCCATGGAGCAATACCTTGTAGACGTCTCGAGCATGACACAACCCCCACTGCCCTCGTTACCCTGGCAAGGAAAATGTAAAAATAATATTATGTTAGCGGTAAGAGGCGTCGAGTAATGCGTGTTGGCCTCGCTGGTATGGGTAATGAAATGATAGTGTTAGGTGGTGGCTATCAGGCCACAACATTCTGAGAAACAGTTTCTGGCTGGGTTCTCCTTTACAATTGCTTTTTCCAAGCTGGTATTATAACGAAATTATCTCTACGTTAAATTTTCGAAGTGAATACCGGGGACATAATTATACAGACCCCCGACAATTAGATTCTTAACACCGTTTTAGGAAGATAAGGGGCGTGCATTGCTCGCCCAATTGTGGGTAGAATATGGGATATACCCGTCTATGCCGCTGGAGAAAGTGCATTGCAGACATCAGCTTGATTGGGCTGTCATACTAAGTGGTAATTCCTCGACTCCTGCTACCGATCCCACAACAGATATCTCAAGATCCAAAAATCAAATTTCACAAAGGTGGAAAATAAAAATATGTAAAAGAATCCAAGATGCGAAAAACAAAGCAATAATTGCTAGTAGTGATCTATCGAAATTTCCGAACTACCGATGCTACACTAGTAAGGCCCATGATAACACTCCAAAGACAAAACCCCACAGCTCCCAGTGTAACTGCCCGAGTAAGGGCCCGGGATCATCCATCAGTTGCGATACGGTACGGTACGGGTCCCTCAAGTGAGCAAGATCAAATACCCCCTTCCGAAATCGAGGGCCGTGCACAAAGCTTAACTCGACGACTATTTTTATTTTTTACTTGTACCTATTTTTCGAGACCGCCACACACCGTCCGCCACAAATGCCCCGCTTGACACCAGAGCTGATCCGAGCCGCCGGGAGAAGGCACGCGCTTCTCCCACTCCTTCTGCCGGAATGCCGGACGATCGAGCGGGCATTCATGGAGCTGCGCTGGCTGGCGCGCGAAGGGCGGCGCCAGGGGGGAGGGAAAAGTTGGTTGAAAGCGCTGTGCGGGAAACGCGGTCGTGGATGGCCGCTGCAGTACCTGTTGGGCACCCAGCCGTTTGGGGATTTGGAGATGATATGTGAGAGGGGGGTGTTGATACCGAGGTTTGTTGCCGCCATGTTGGTATTTCTTCCTCTGGTAACGTACCGTGCTGGGTGGGGGCTACGGGACTCTACTGGCAGCGGCATCATCGAGGTTTCTGATTCTTGCTTCTGTTTTTAGACCGGAGACGGAACAGCTTGCTGGTCACCTTGGGGGTCAGATTGTTGAACACTTGCACCCGCACTCGCGGGTCGGAATTGTTGATTTATGTACTGGGACGGGATGTATTCCGCTGCTTTTGCACAATCAATTATATAAGGCAGGGATGTCTTCACGAATACTTGGTGTCGATATTTCGGTTAAGGCGCTGCGATCGAGCAGACGGAATCTTGAACATAATAAAGAAATACTGTCGGCTAGTGTGCGTGAAGATATCGAATTCTTCCGTGGGGATGTTCTGGCTATGGACGATTTGGTCAAAGCTATTGGGGAAAAGCTTCAAAGGGTAGACATAGTGATATCAAACCCGCCATACATTTCAAAGGAGTCATTCAATAAATCTACTGGCCGTTCCGTCAGGAACTACGAACCTAAGCTGGCGTTGGTGCCGGAAGGCGGTGATGGGGATATATTTTATCCCGCCATTGGACGGGCCGCGGAGAGGCTGGGATCTCGAGCGGTTGTGGCTGAGGTCGAAGGATGGGAACAGGCAAATCGGGTCAAGCGAGAATGGGAAGGAAGTGGGGCTTGGGAGGGTGTTGGTATATGGAAGGATTTTGCGGGAATCGGAAGGACGGTGGTCGGATGGAGGCGCGGGTGGGAGTGGATTCGAGATGGGCCGGATGTATATAGTGTCGTGTTATAAATATTGGAAGGGATGACCTACACACGCAAGGGGAAAAGGATATGATAGTAATGGTGTGCTTGTTGATTGGTGATAATAACGAGAAAGCAATATTATTTTTGAATGTTGAGGAACTCCTGACTTCTCGAGCCAATAAATCGCATCCATCCTCCTGCCAGTGCCTCCAGAGTCACGTCCGTTTCTCCCTTTCTCAACATTTAACCTGAAGCGCTCGGCTGTGGTTCTCTTATCCTATCATCTCTGACCGGAGCTTCTTCATCATCGCTGTCGTCCCTGAAGCCCTCCTCTAGATCTCTGCTGCGGATCTCTCGGTTATCGTCGTCTCCAAGCCGGACACGTCTTTGCCCCGAAAATGCATCGGATAACGTCCGGGGTAGATTCCTTAGGGGGATGATATTGCGCTTCACTAGTATTGGCCGGAGGGCGTGGCGGTATGTGATAAAAAGGATTGCCGAACAGGCCAATGTGAGAAGTATTGTCTGTAGACTTGTTAGTCTGGTTCCTCAATATAGAGTGTTTGTTTGGTAGATTCTCAGTGACTTACAGTAATAAAGTTAGCGATAGTACTCGCCATGGTCGTTCATGGGATTCGAGAGATGCGTCCGAACACCGTTGTGGATATGGTACGATAGCTTTCCGGGGAGGGTGATTTATTTGGGTGCAGGTAGGATGAGGCCGAGAGGCTCGAGGAGTTGTATGTGTGCCGAGCGGAGCTGAAGTGAAACAGGGATTTTTATCAGGACCACAAAGGGGACCCTAAGTGAAAAAAGGAAAGAAAAGGAACAAATTTAGGTGTGGAGAATCCTATTTTGTCTGCTGATCACATTCTAGGAAAGAATAAATGCCCTCTCTGCAGCGTAGGACATGTGGGAGTTTTGCACTTACTAAGCTCCTCTATCCTCACTGAGGTATGATACCGTATCATCAACACCTTTTGAGGAAGGCAGGCACTCGAGTAACCTCAAGACACCCCTGAGACTTTCCTCTTTCTAGCAGTGATAGGGGGGTTCGGATCAAAATCGACAAGGGTTGACGCTACTTCGTTCGATCGCCCTGTTGTTGAACACCGCACACTCCTTCCATACTCGAGTGGACGCTCTCTGCTAGAGAAGGCGGATTGAACTTTTACTTTTGACTACCGGTACACATCTCCTTCTACCAGATCTATCTCATCTCTTATTTCCCCTATCTTTATCTAGTTGTAACGATTCTTTCTCACCACCCCCGCTACTCTTCGTGTGGTGTCTTCTGCCCTATGGAAACGAAGTGAAGCGGCACGACACGAATCGATTCTTTGTCTTCCCCCCC
>QLOI01003791.1:0-24140 GCA_003313605.1 Tuber umbilicatum | reverse complement strand
AGGCGCGGGGGGCGGGAGGGGGGCGCGCGGCTAAAGAGGAGACCTTGGAGGACAGATCCCAGAAAGCAGCAGTGATCGAAGGATCAGCCTGGGAGGCGGCTGGAATGGAAGGGGGAGCATTGGCCTTCAGAAGGGCCAATTCCGACATGAGGAGGTGAACTTTGGAGACCGGAGCGGTCAGAACTGGAAGAATGCTTCTCTCACCGTAGGAGAGATCATCGGAGGAAGCGGGAGGAGTGAACAGAGTGGGGAAGGTTGCCGGGTCGAGGGAAAGTGACTCCGCAGCCTCGGCGGCAGAGCGGCAGATGGACTGGTCCTCGAGGGAGGGGGCGAGAACAGGAGTAGGGGCTCGAGAGCCGACGGGGTTGGACCTCAGGCTATTGCAAGAGGAAGCGGTGCGTTGAGGGCCTGGGCCAGGGGGGAAGAGAGGAGCAGGCTGGCCTGATATCATAGGCAGTGCAAACACTGAGAGCAAGGGGAGGAGAGAAAGTTTTACCGGAGCGGGGTAAAGAGCGAGGCTGTGAGAAAAGTCTTCTGGCCAATGAGAACCGGTCTTGGCAGAAAACTTGGTGTGGTTTTTTCAATCGCTGTGGTTGTAACGGAGACGGAGCATGTATAACTAATCGTAATACTATGGGCTTTCTGTATGCTAACGCATGTCTGCCCGTAACATCCTCCTCAATCCTATTTTCTCACATTTTCCAACAATAAACCTCCCTTTCTTCTCACATTCACCGCTGCTTCCTTCAACACCATCCTTCCCTTTTCTAACCTTGCGCCTACCATCAAACCACTTGCAATGGGTCGCTTGATGGTACCCAAAGCTTTTTCTTCCTCCTTCGCCAATTTCAACAACGCTCTTCTCTTCCACGCTCTTATCCTTCCCATTTCCAAATTTCTCAACCTCTTCCACTCCAATCCTTTACTTATTTCCACCTGCTCCATACCCAACATCCCTAACCTACTACCATCCTTTTCCTTCTTCCTTCCCATCAAATTTCTTTTCTCTCCCCTCCTCAACCTAAACCATCCCGTGTTCCTTCCAAATTCCAACACCAACTTAATCCCTTCCTTCTCAAATAACAACCATCTCATATCAATTTCCTTTTCGCTACCTCCTCCTTCCTCAATCCAACCGTCCACCATCTTCCTTCTTTCCTCCTCCCAATTCAAACAATGCAACAACACATGATCCCTATTCTCCCATCCCTCACACTCACACCTCAATTCCCCTCTCCCATACCTTGTTCCCCTCATTTCTCCATGATCCACTCTCATCCAAAACAAAAACACACTCTCCCACCTCTTCCCTCCGTGTCCCAACTCCCTACCACCTCCACTTCCAAAATAGTTTTTCCCCTTCGCCTTCTTTACCCAATACTCTTTCCAAGTTCTCCATTCCATCTCCTTTCTTCTCTGCTTCCATTTACCCCACGTCAAAATATTTCCCACCTCCTTATCCTCTTCCATCCAAACCCCTTCTTTTGTCATTTTATCCACCTTCTCCTTTTCTCTTATTCCCACATGTCCTGGTACCCATTCTATTACCACTTCCCATCCCCTTCTCCATAATTCCAAACCCCTCTCCCTCACCCTTTGTTCACTCTCACCGCACCAACCCCTACCCTTCCTCAACCTTTTTATCACCCCAAATCATCCACACCCACCACCAATTTCCTCAAAACCCCCTTATAATTTAACGCTTCCATCAAGACTCTTCCCGCTCCCTCCATTTCTCCTTCACTAACCGTCAACCCTCTCCCCAAATTCAACTTCCAACTCCTCCTTCTCCTCCCATACTCCCATAAACAACCCCCTACTCCTAATCTTCCACCTATTTCACTCGCGTCACTCACTCCTACTAAACACTTTTCCATCCTTTCTTTATTACCCTCTTCCCATTCCCTTTTTCTTTCTTTCTTTCCCCCTCCCCAAACCAGTTTCCAATCCAAAACTCCTCTCCTCTCCGCCTCAACTTCAAATTTCTCCCCTTCCAACTTCCTTTCCTTCACCTTCCTCAAAATTCTCCCTTCCCAACCTCCTTTCCAACATCCCACCTCCTCTGCTTCCACATCCCAACCCTCCACACCTTTTTCCCAAAAACCCCTTCTTCTTAACCTCAATCCCCATAACCCCAATCCCTTGTCCAGTTCCCACTCAATACCCTTCCAACCCACTTCCCCTAACATTGCATCTATCAGTGTCGTTCTCACCGCCCCTAACACCCTCCTTAAACACTTGTTCCTCCATACCTCCACCATCTTTTTAAACCTTTCTTCACCATTCCACCAAACTTTCATTCCGTACAACAAACACTTCATCACCACCACCTCCAACAACTTCGCCAAATTTTCCACCCCCAAACCTTCCTCCTTTCTTCCCACCAATTTCAATATCATCCTCCATCTCACTTCCGCCAACCTAATCCTATTCCTCACATGACTCTCCCATCCCTCATTTCCCTGCCACCACACACCCAAAACTCTCTCTTCCCTCTTTATCTTCAACTCCTGTCCCATCCAATCCACCCTTCTTTCTCGGTAACCCCCTTTATCCACCCACATTCCCTCCAATTTCAACAACTGAACGTCCACCTCCCATTTCTCCAATCCACTCCTTAATCCAACTTCCATTCTCTTCACCCTTTCCAAAATGCTTTCCTCGCTATTCCCCACCACCATAAAATCCACATCATCAACCACCGCTACCACCTCAGAACTTTCCACCCTCTCCTTCTTAATCTCCTCCAACACTCCTCCTAACAAAAACATAAACAACGCTGGGCTCAATGGCGAACCCTGCACCGCTCCTCCTTTCAAATTCACCCAATCCCCCAATCTTTTCCCCACACTTACCCTAACTCTTCTCTCCCTCAAAAACGAACTTATCCACTTCCTCATAAACCCATCCACTCCTAAACCTTTCAACCTCTCCTCCATTTTTCCTACTCCCACATTCTCGTAGCCCCCTTTAACCTCCAAACCCAACAACAACCCCAAACCCCCTTTCTCTTCCCACTTCATCAATAATTTCCCCACAGCCTCCAAACTGCTTCTCCCTTTTCTCGCTCCCCATTGTTCCTCCCCCATACCCTTACTACTTCATTTTCCCAACAATTCCACCACCACCCTTTCCAAACCTTTCCCTACCACATCCTGTAAATTTATAACCCTATTGCTGCTCGGCAGACTATAGTCCAGCTTATTTGGTTTCCTCATAACCACACCCACACTTTCCCTAAACTGCCTCGGCTCATACCCCAACTCCAAACTCCTCCTAAAAATCCACATTACAACTCTCCTTCCCCAATCCAACCTCCAAACCATCTTAATTAACTTTCCACCCAAACCATTTACCCCCACTGCTTTCCCATCCTTCTGTTTCAAAATGCATTCCCCCACCAACTCTTCATCCAAAATTACCTTCTCTTCAAAACCCTCCTCCTCCTGTTCCAATTCTTCCCTCTTACCCAAACCCCTTATAATAACTCCTCCCTTCCTTCTATCATCTTCCACCAATATCCCATCGTCACCCCTTATACCTGGTAAATCCACCATAAAATCCCTATCCGTTTTAACAAAACTAAAACTATCCAATAGCCTCAATCCCCCCAAATACTTCAACCAATAACCCAACTTTTTCTCCTCAATCAACCGCTTATACTCCCTCTTTCTTTCCTTTATAACTCCCCTTTCTTCCACCAAACCTCTCTCCCAATCTTTCTCCCCCTCCCTAACCCATCGTCTCCTGATTTCCAACTCCTCATCCCACCACCTTTTCCTTCCCCCTTTCCATTTCCTCCTTCCCCTACACCGTTCCATTATTTCACCCAGATTCTCCTCCAACCTCTCTACCACTTTCTCCAAACCCTTTCTTCCTCCCCTCTCCTCCTTCTCCCAACTTAAACCCTTTCCACCCCACACTCTTAATTCACCCTCCACCTTCGCCCAGTCCACATCCTTCCTCATTTCCATCTCCTTATCAATCCTTCTCCCCAAAACCTCCACCTCTACCTCCAACGGCTTGTGATCCAAACCCACTATACCATCTCCCACCTCACACTTCACTTCCAATCCCCCACCGTAAACTGCCAAATCTAAAACCCTCTGCTTATATTCCAATCTTTCATCCACTCTCATAACTTCTCTCACCCTGTTCGCGATTTCAAAACCCCACTTATCTACCTATTCCTCTACCAATTCCCCCTCCCTACTCCAACTCTCCTCCTCACCCCCCCACCTCTTACTCCAAGCATTGAAATCTCCCAATATCACAACATTCCTATCCTCTTCCGGCCATAGAAAATTCCCATGCTTACCACTCCCCACATACACCGTCCAAATATCCACCCAACAATCCTTCCTAACTTCCAAACTAGTCCCTATCCTTTCTTGTCTCCTATCCAAAATCTTATACTTTCCATCCCACACCTTACTCACCAACATGCTCACCATGGAACCCTTCTTTTTCTTCATGTACCCTCCAACTCCTCCTATTGTCTCATCACCATCCAATCCGTAACAAACATCCCCCAAACCCACTGCCACCTCCTGTAAACAATATACATCCACCTCTCCTCCTCTCGCACCCAACTCCACCAAACCATTATAACTCCCCCTCAAATTCCCCGACACCAGCTTCAAACCTCCAAAATTAACCCTCCAAACTCCTCAATCTCACCATTTCTGCTCTCACTCCCCAACAATTCCCTTCACTCGCTTCCTTTAATGTATGATTTCCTCCACACAACCCACATTTCCTATAGTGCACACAACCCACTCTGCCCAATCTGCATCTTTCGCACCTGTGCTGCCAACCCGTATGTCCTTCCACCGCACAAACAGTGCACCTGCTCAACTTCTTTCCACAATCCCACCAACTATGCCCAACCACCGCACACTTAGTGCAAAACACCAACTGTTTTTCCTCCACCCACTTCTTCATCACCTTCTTATCTCCCAAAACCTTCAATCCACTCCTCAAAATTTGCACCCTCTGACTTTCCCTCGCCACATGAATTACCACTCCCACATACTTCAATCCCATGCTTTTCCTTCTCTTTTCATCTATCAACCACACCGGCCTCTTCATTAATTTGATTCCATTCTCTTGTTCCACCACCTCCCAGAACAATTCCAACCTCCTCTCCCAAACTTCAAACTCCACTCCCGGGACCACCAAACCCACCCAATTCTCCATCCTATTCACCTCCCCCACCTTTTCCTTCATCGCCTTCTCCCAAACCTCTCTCCTCCCCTGGACTAACTCTTCCACCTTTTCCTCCTCCTTCAACACCACCTGTACCCTTCTTCTTTTTCCCACTACTCTCTCCACATCCCCCTCCTTCAAGCCCAAACAATCCGCTACTTCAACCTTGTCCCAACTCTTACCCGTGCTTCCTTCCTGTGAATCCAAAACCACTTCCACCACTTTACCCAACCTTTTCTCCAACTCCAAGCCCTTCCGCTCTTCTGCTTTCCTCTCCTCTCTCAATTTCCTCTCCACCTCCATCCCGTTGCTCACTTCCAACTTACCACCCACCCCCTCAACCACCTCCTTATATGTCCTACCCCCTTCCACTGTCTTACCCTTTCCCCTTTCTTCAATCCTTCCGTCCAACTTCCTCTCCCCTTCTTCTCCTTCTTCACTTCCCTTCCCCCTACCCTTCCCACGACAATCATTTCCCACCTTCCCTTCTTCCAACCAAAACTCCCTCATCTTCGCCAAACTTCTCTCCAGAACCTGTCCCCTTGCCTCCACTTCATCGCTTCCAAAAACATATTTCACCTCCTCTACCACCTCCCTGTAATCCCTCAACAAATCCCACATCTCTAACGTTTTCTTCCTGTTCCAATTCTTCTCCTTGCCTCTTTTCAACATACCCTCCCTTTCTCTCGTCTTTCTTCCCTTCTCCAACAACTTCTCCTCTCTTTCCTTTTTCATCTTCCACTCCTCCAACAATCCCACTCCCTCCTCCTCATCATCATCCACCTCAATTACTTCAACCTCCTGCTTCGAAACCATACCCTCCTCCTCCTCTCCCAATTTCCTAACCTCCTCCTCCACCTTCTCCATCTTAATCCTAACCCTCTTCTCCTCTTCCTCTCCCCTTCCCTCCGTCGTATCCTCCTACACCTTCCATTCCCCTTGTCCACTCGCGCCCCAATCATCTCCTCCCATCACAAAATCATCCTCCAATCGCACCTCATCATTTTCCCATCCACCTGCAACCCTAACCAATCCACTGTGAACCTCCCACCCCCTCTTCTCGTCACCTCCCAATACCGTTTTTCCCCCTTCCAATACCCTACATTTTCCACCCTCCAATACCCTCTTGCCAACACGCCCACTCCCAACCCTAACCCCCTTTTTTCCAGGTCCAGCCCTCCTCCCACTCTTTCCACTCTTTCCAACCATGATTTCCTCAAGTTAGCACTGGCTCAAAGATAAAATTGAAGTATCTCAGCTGAAGCGATAAGCTGCCGCCGTTGGTCAAAATCTCCATTGTCGTAAATGTACCGTGTCGTTATTTCAAAAATCAGGAAAATACCGGTCGTCGTGCTGTCCCGTTACTTTTGAAAACGGCAAGTACATATGTGGTTATTCTTACTCTTCCTCATCTCAGCACAACAGTTCCCCACCCCCACGGGTTTGTGAATAAGGTCGAGGACACCGTTGGTCGCACGATTTTTGGCAACCGCGTCTGTTGGTTTTGTGTGCCCTATAAAGAAGGGATGAAGCGTTGTCCTTGTTCTTTCTTTCTTGTGTCGAGGGATGTTAGGTATGGGGTCACGCGAGTTGGGATGGTGGAGTGTGGTATTTATTGTTCCTGCATGGCTCATGGGATGGGTCAGAGTCGGTGTCTTGTAAACCGAGTGGGAGATTGGTGTACGGATGGATGGATGGAGGTGGATGGGGGAATTCGATCTGTTGGTCTGGGGGGAGGAGAGAGTTGTTCGGTATAGTATCCCAAGTAGGTGACCTAGCAACCAACCACAAGTTTCGATGGAAACGTTTTAGGAAAGAGGAGAAAGGAAGAAACGAAGTGAACATATAAGTTTATAAAATTTCGGTAGAACTATATATATAAGGGAAAACTCCCAACCCTCAGCAAATCAGGCAGCCATAGGTTACCAGTTAGAAAAGGGTATAAAAAAAGAAAAAAGTCCATGTGGTATCATACGGTCTTCATAGTTCATTACCCATTACCCGCTTCATTATCACCAACTATCACCGTCGCATCCGCACCTCCCCATCCGTATCCCCCTCCCCCCCCNNNNCCCGCAGATAGCCCCCCCTGACCTCCTCCTTCCTCAGGAACTCCCCATCCTTCGTAACTGCCCTGAGTCCGAAAACGCTGCTCTGATCAGTCTCACCGCTACTCCTTCCATCTCTTTCCATCTGAGTACACCTTTTCAATGGTGGAGTCTGTACAGAACTCCGCCTTGATGTGCCGGGGCTAAACTCTACATGCACCGGCGTAACCATGCGCCCGATACTTGCTGTGCGAACGTGTGCTCTCGCCGGTGCAATAACTCCAGCCTCGGAGGGAGGGGAGGAAGGGGTATTAATAGCCGGGGGGGTACCGACGACGCCCGCGCCAGTGTAAAACTTTCCCATGGTAGCAGTGTTAGTGGCGTTTGCCCCCTCCGAGACTTCGTAGATTTCGAGTGTCGGGCTGGGCGATGAAGAGAGCACCCGTGCTACGGTTGAACCCTCAGATTCGCGTTTGCAGCGAGTGGATTGTTGGGATAAGGTTTGCCGTGTTGCCCCTTGGAGACCGGTGTGTGGGCGGTGTAATGGTGCACTGGAGGATCTCCTCGGTTGTTGGTAGTAGCGGTGGTTTGGCGGCATGGCGAAGACGCCGACTTCTTTTTCGAAGGCTGATAGGTTCGTGCTTGTTGCTAGGGAGCGCGTGCGTGATTTCTCACCCTCCTCATCGTAGAACGTGGACGGGGAGAAGGAGGACGGTGCGAAGCGCACGGTTAGTCTACTCCCCGGACTTCGGCTTCGTGCACGCCGGCGTTGAATGGCTATGTATGCTATTATCGCTAGTACGAGGAATGCCACACCGCCCAGGATGCCGCCGATCATGGGGCCGAGGGCTGGTGTGTCTCTGGGTTTTGAATTTGTTGGGGTGCTGTCGGTGAGGAATATTGCTATGGAGGTTCTGGACGCGGGAGTTAGGTTGCTCTTCCGTGCAGGGGAGGGTATGGCCGAGAGATGGAATTTGCTGATCGTCGGCGGTGCGTTGATTAGGTAGATGTGTTCTAAGAATGGACGGCCCAGGGAAGGGCCATCAGCTGGGGAAGTGGGGGCTATGCGTAAGTAGGTTTGTCCGGATTCACGATGGGAGGTTAGTGGGTTGTCGGTGCTCTCGTCGGTAGTTGTTAGAGATGCTGCTGGGATGCTGACTTCCATAGTTGAAGTTCCGTTTGAGAGGGTTATGCGCAGGGTGTAGTCTGTTGGCGGGGTGTCGGTATAGACGTATCCGTTCAAGCCCTTGTCATAGCTTGGGCTCCCGAGCAGTGGCAGCAGTCGGGTGAGCATGTCCGGCGGTAATCTTAACTGAGAGGAATTGTACGAGAGCGCCATATGAGCACCTCCAGCTGTAGACTTGTACACTTCTGTTTCCTTACCTCCTCCCCTTCCCCCTCCAATGTACTTGACGGAGGTAACAGCAATATCAAAGCCCTCAGAATTAACATTCGCCTTAGAGAAAACCACCTTCTGCCCATGATTTATAAGCCCCTCGTCGAATCCACCCATCACTACCGACCCATTCACACCCTCCGAGCCTAAATACAACGAAACAATGTCCATCTCGGGAACCCGCGAATTCCTGGCTCTCTGCAGTGCGCTTAACCCGACCATTCCGTACCCCAAATCACCCGCGTAGGCGATGTTGACCGGCAGTCCCCTCAACGAGTATTCATCCCAGGGTTTCGTAGTCTTCCAGGAAACAGCAGTAGTGCCAATTCCTTCGTCGGGGGTCACACCTGCGAAAAAGTCCCCGTCAAGGGTCTCATTGTAGTACCCGCGCTCGCCGAGGGCCTTTATGCATGCGGCGTATTCCTCCGTAGTTTCTGCCAGCGCGGTAGTGGTTGTGGAGTTGGCGGTCGAGTTCGTAGGGCCCATAGTGAAGAACGCGGAGATTGACTGCCGCGGGGGGTCCTCTGTCCAGAGCATCAGGGAGTAGTCACTTCCGGGGGTCAGATCAGCACTTGTATAGGTGTTATTCGCGTTCCAGGGGTATTCGCCGTCGTTGGAGATTCCGGCTGTGGGGGGGAGTGATTTAGCATGATTCTATAATCCATCCAATGGCGTTTCCACAGTGCGGTGTTTCATGTTTTCACAAGTAGTCTTGCTTTTGACTTCGTGAGGGAAAATGTGTGGGGTAAATACTCTCAATCAAAGAAACATTCCTAACATTCTCTCCCTTTCCCCTCCTCAGGGTGAGGTTCAAGTTCTTGACGTCAGAACCTGCCCTCCACCTCACGATCTGACTACTGCCACCCAATACTAAGGCTGCATCACCGGAGGAAGTCCCCACGAAGGAACCCTCTCGCGGTTCCGTTATTGGATTCCAATCCCCTTCTGGAGGGGCGGACACCGTGAGACATATTGCACCCATGGGGACTAGAAGGGTTGTCGAAGGGGATGTGAAGAAGGTTGGTAGGAGAAGGAGTGTCTGTGGTGGGGAACCGAGTACCAAAGAAATGGTTGTGGAGAATTCAAAGGATAGTAGTTCTGCGACTTCCTCAGAGCGGGTAAGAAGGGCCCATTGTGTGAGGAGGAGGAGAGGGGTGAATACTTGGATCATCATGTTGGATTGAGACCCATTCGCAAGACAGGTGGACCGACTTGAGGGGAGGTAGATATGATGGGGGGATTGGGGAGGGGAGTATTGCAGCCTCCTAGGGCTAGAAGGAGAGGGAGGAGGGAGGCAGAGAGAAAACGAATGTAATGTGCCCGGCACGAACAAAGTAGTTCAAGCACAGCGCAGAAAGGCGATTGCTGAAAGCTGGGGCGCTACTTGACTCGAGTACTCGTAGTGAGCTAGCCGTCCCTCTTGCCGCAACTAACATATTGTGCCCTGGCTGTAGACATTACTCGAGTACTCGAGTACTGTACTGTACCGTACTTTCCCTAGCCCACCTGCCCCAGCAAGACGTTGGTTACACTACAGCACCTGCTTGCCAACTCGTGCACTAGTACATTAGTAGCAGAATGAGAAAGAAAAAAATTAGGTTTCAGTACCGGTACTCGAGTACTGTATTTCCTTGTTTCCTGTCTGTTTACGGTAGCCCGTTAGGGTTATTGACCCTCCTGCAACCAAGGCCGCCGTGATTGCTAACTGGATAATATCCGAGGGGTCGGTCTTCTTGACCTCCCTCCTTACTGCAATCTCGGAAAATGTAAAATGAATTCATCCAATCACATAGTGGCTCCCTTTCCATACGTGAACCATCGAATGGCAGGTTAAAAAGTATCCTGATGGCCGGGGGAAGGTGACAGATACTTTATCTGATGTGATTGGGAGGGGCGGCTTAGTCAAGGGGGAGGTACTGAACTGGAATTGGATATGGCACGATTGGAGGAGTGATGTCCGATTGGTTGGGGTACCGTACAAGTAGGGATTGTGGGTACCGGGTATGGTAACCAAGAGGGAAGGATAAAGTAAAAATAAACAAAACAAAAAATATACAGTTGGGTTTTCGGGGAATCTGTCGAAAAGAAGTTGCTTGTTTTGGCTGCATGAACTGTACGAGTGCGGGTGCTGTATCTCGAGTACTTTACTCGTGTACCGGTACTCAAGTACGAGGACAGTGCTCAAGTTCACATAAGCGATGGTGTGCAGGGTGGCTAACGGTGCCGTGGACTGTGTGGCAATCGTTGCTGTCCTTCTTTATCGTGTATCACCATCCCCACAAAGTCGAGGTCTGGACCGGTTTCTGCAAACTTTGCCGGACTGTGAAATCTAACCTCACCACGCTCATAACCGTACTCGAGTAATCAGAGAAGATCTTCCACCCCACGAACGTCAATCACGTTTTCGAAAAATCTACGAAACCATATCCTCCGAACTCGGAGGCGAAAAACATTGTAACTCGAGCATAGCGCGTTGCGATAGAAAATGATGGTGATGCGCGAAGGGGACGCTGGGAGCTGCCGTACTGTGTTGCCTAAAATAAAAATTGACACGTTCATCTTTTTTTTCCTTGTTGGTGGCGCGTGGGGGCTGATATCGATGGGACTGCAAAAAGAGGGAATCACTTTTACCTTGCATGCTTTTCCATCATGAGGGATATTATTAGCTCCCTCCTGAGTGTCCCGTATCGTAGCACCTCCCCTTTTTCTACCTTGAATTTTTGACGTGAAAGTTGTCGAGGAGAGTTTGTGGCAAACAGGCTATATTGAACGAAGAAAAAAGGCCCGTAGAAACTATCGACTATCCAGGTGTTCAGTTAGTGAAGATGACTAAAGCAGTCTTGGCAGAGGAGGGACTAAATTTAAAAAGATTGCCTTTGGCTCAGGCAATATGGAGAGTTGAGGGCTGCTAGTTGAATATAGAACTGTGGAAGCGAAAACCTGGGTTGTGGCTTGTTCGGGCAAAAAGGTTAGGGTCATATTAAAGGGACGGAAAGTGAGGAATTTTTTTTAGTAGGAGTGAAATTTTCTTTAGTTCTTTACGGGGAAGGTATTTTCTTTAGTGAAAGAGAGAAATAATCAATTATGAATGAAACAATAGGGAGTGTTTGTAAACAACCAATTTCAAACCTTGTATGCCAGTGAATAATCAAAGAACCATTCTATAATACCGCAGTAGTAACTGAATTTGTTGTTTCTTGGTTTTTAATCTTTTCATTTGCTTTCTGTTCTGCAATTCTGGGAAGCAGGATATTTGTTTTTTTTGTACCTATGCAAGAGTGATGGTAATCAGTTATCGGCCAGGATATCAACTTTGTTTCAGATTTCCCTACTTTTGCAAAGTCCCTACCGAACTGGTATATATTTTCTTAAGAATAATATTTTTTGTTACCGTACATACTATTTTCAACTTTTATTACACAATATTTTTATTCGTACATGCCGAACAGGCCCTAGAGGAAAAAAAATATGAAACTTACTAATTACAATGTCATAAAATCAAAAATCAAAAAAGCAATAAACAGTTTCTTATATAAGTTGCGAGTAACCAACTCAGTACTCTGTAGATTCAGAGTATGGTTAAGCGTTAAGGTATTCGATAAAAAATAACCCTGCGGGGTATGGAAATATGCAAGCAAGAAACAAAAATCATAAACAAAAGAGGAGAAACAGGGGAACCCTGCGGGGTTCCTACAGAAACAGGAGAAAAAAATCAAAGGAGAGCCTCGAAAGACCAGACGGCATTGATAGTTTTGCAGAAAGAATTGAACTCCAGAGATCATGTAGCGGGGAAGGCTCTTTAACCGAAGGAGGTGAGTGAGGCACGGGGATGAGATGTTGTCGAAGCAACTCTTGATATTGAGAAACAGGGTAGTGACCTTGGTCCCGGGGCGTTGGAATGAGCAGAAATCATATGTGAGGGCAGTGGTAGCGTCAAAAGTACTGAGAGCAGCAAGAGAGCCGCATTGATTGGCAACGAGGAGACCAGTGATTCTGGCGAGGGAGGAGAGTCTTATGGCCATTATCGTTTCCAGGATCTTGGATACTGTTTCGAGAAGAACAATTATAAGAAACGAAGATCAGAGCGCGTAGTTGAGCCTATCCGGCTTGGGCCGTACTACGCGGTTGATGCGTATGAGGGCCGTGGAGTGGTCCCCAAGGGCGAGGAGGGTTGAGAGAAGTGAGAGTAGCAGATTAGGATTGATATGATTAACTGCCTTCCAGACCCCGTAGGGGACATGGCCAGGGCCCGGGGCAGAACTATTATATGACTTGCTGAGTGCCCTGGAGATCTTGTCGGAAGCGAGCCCAGGAGTGGAGGGGCTTGAATGAAAAAACGAGACAGTATGGAAGGGATCCTAGGGGGTGAAGAAGTGGTGGAGGAGGGCTTCGCTGAGGGCGGTGGGGGTAGTGGCGTCTGGGAGGCTGGGGAACCGGTCAGGGTTATGGCCGACTGCTATACGCTTGGCAGTCCAGATCGTTTTCCTGTCGACTGACGTCAGGAAGTTCTCAGGGTCAAACATGGTCGCACTTAGGTTTCGTCCTAGGTTTTCACTAATATTTCTTAAGATACACGGAGTGTATGCGGAGGATGCAAACCTGGATATATAGATGCTACCGCCCATCTTGCTAGGGAGTATTAAGGACAGGAATCTCTACCAGTCTTCCTTCATACCAAATACCTCCTTCTTCTCTCTTAAACGTGCTCGCAATACACTTTTAGTATCAGGACCGTATGCTCTATATTGTCTATTAAGATCATGCCATTCACACAATTCAATAGGTTATGAGCACGGCGTATTCATAGCTATACGATTTACACTTACATGTTCCCACCTTAATAGCAACACAAATTTCACGTGAAACATCCTAAGTGCAACAATTTACCTCATGCCACCAATTGCAACATCCTGACGATTGAAACGAAACCATTGCTTGAAACGAATCGAAACATTTCGTCGAAACGAAACATTCCATTGAAAGAAATGCTTGGCCAGTCGAAACATTTTTCAAAACATTCTCAGCCAAAAAATTCTTAGCAAAACATCCTTGGCGTTGCAACCCCTATAATGAGGACCCCTTCACCTCTTTTCCTCCGTCTCCTGTTCTTTCCTCAAGCTCGCTTGCGTGACCTCCACGTACTCCCCAGCACACTTTCTCCACCCGCGAGAGGTCTATAATACTAGCTTCCTCTTCTGACTTAGGTCTCAGGTAGGTCAAGCAGTAATAGTATTAGAAAGCTTCTCTGGAGTAAACAAAAGTGTGTGTATTTCAAGGGGTGTGTGGTTACGTGATTTTTTCTGAGATTTTTTGGAGGTTTTTCGGCTTATAAACCAACCAAAATGGCATCTACATCAGCCACTACAACTACTACCCCTCTCCCTCCTCTTCCTCCAGCTCCACGATCTCGCATTAGCAATTCCAAGCGAGCTTGGGCTCCCACTTATAAATTAAGCTCCATCCCAAAGCTTACTGGCCAACAGAACTACCAATCCTGGCACTAAATCTCTCAACATATCCTGGAACTATACAATAGCTGGGATATGGTCACCGGAGCAGGGATTATACCTGAAGAAATATGAGATCGAGATGAAGAGTTAGTTAATACTGCACCTATAGATGAGTTACACGATTACTGTGAATGGGCTTCAGCCTACTTCTTGGCAACAATCGACCCCTAATGGCTTATCACGCGGGCCACCTGTAAGATACCACCGGCTATATAGAGGGCCTTCCCAGATAAATTAGCTAGAGAAAAAAATTCTTCCTTCTTCGACCAACTCAACCCTGTCGCCGATACCACGTATGATGTTTCGACGCTTATCACCAGGCATATTAACACCTACGATACCTTATGAAATCGAATGCAACATCGTTGCTCTATCACTACTGCTACAGATTGATTCATTCTGACGTTTATTTTTAAGGCAATGTTTGAATCCTGCGAAGCCAAAGCTGCTTTCCTTCTATGTTCCCTTCCAGACACAATGAGTAATCTCCTCGACAACCTCATAACCAAGAAGGACCTCACCTATGATCATGTTTACAACAAGTTATTGGACATGAGAGTCTTGGCTAGCACTGAGGATGATAAGGCGTATAAAACCGCTGATATCAAGGGAAAAGGAAAGGAACAACAACGCGGAAGCAACAGGACACTATCACAATAGAATGTTCCTATTGCAAAAAGCACTACTCTTGTGCACGTTGTGAAAGACACACCTAGAGCGAATGCCACCAATTTAAGGCTGACAACCTTAAGAAGAAGGAAAAGAAAGCTGTTAGCTCAGCTAAAATTGGCAAGGAAGAGATATCCGAACCAGTTAGTAAAAATACCTCCCATCAATCTGCAGAAAAGATTCCTCACTCACATCATTGGGTAATCGATACTAGCGCAAGCTCACACATGACAAGTAACTTAGACATTCTTATAAGGTACCAACCGGAAGAAGGCAAAGACAGGTTAGGAGATGACTTGGTAATAGAGTCATGTGACCGTGGGACAGTAAAGATCATGGCTATAACCTCTAATTGCCTTGTAACTCCAGTCTACCTTCAGCGTGTTCGTTGGGTTCCTAAATTAGATCTTTGTAATTTGTTTTCATGGCGCACTATCGTTTCTATGGCAAAAGGTTTTTCATTACACAGTAGTAGAAAGGATATGTAGGTTGTTAGGGAGAATAAAGCAGAAGTTCTTTGGGGAAAGTTAGACAGTTAAGATTATGTTGTGCAAGAGGAAAAAGAATAGGCGGATAAGATGATTTACAAGCAGTGGCATGAAGTACTCGATCACTCCTCTCCTCAATACCTCCAAAACATCAACTACTCCGACGACACTACAATACCTTAAGTTCCAAAAGATTGGCAATGCGAAACCTGTATTACTTCCAAGTCTACCAAACGCAAACCAAAATCAATAAAAGAGCCATGTGATACACCATTCGAGTTAATTCATTCTGACTTAAGTGGAAAGTTCTCAACTCCTACCTTTGGCAATTCTTGGTACTATATTATGTTCATTGATGACTGTACCCACTGTGCTTGGATTTATGCTATCAAGGCCAAGTCCGATATAATAAAGTTGTTTATACAATTCATCAACGAACGTCAAGCCCTAGACAGCATAACCATAAAACAATTCAGAACTGATGATGGTGGTGAGTATGTTAATGAGAAGATGCTGAACCTTTTTCTAAAGCATGGAATCATTCATGACATGACTACTCCCCACTGACATGAATCAAATGGCATTACCGAACAATACAAGAGATCAATAAGCACCTCTACTCGATAAATGTTGGAAGACATAAAGATAAGACTTTGGGGAGAAGCTGTCGCAACCGCTCTGTAGCTCCGGAACAGACTCCCAAACCGATCCCGATGAAATTCGACGCCTTATGAATCCCTCTGCACAAAAAGTCGTCGATCAATCACCTACGCTCATACGGGACCAAATACTTTATCCATACACAAGAGGAATCCCGAAAACTGGGAACAAATCTACAGCCCCTGGCCATCGAAGGATACCTTGTTGGATATACTTCCTCCAACAAAATCTACAGAGTTCATATACCATCGCAGCATCAGGTTGCAGAAACTAGACGACTCCATTGGACAACCTAGATGATTATACCCATTGCCCCAAAGGAACCTCTTTCACTAAAAGAAACCTTTGTGACAGTTCTTCTACCCTTCCTTCCAATAGCCTCAAAACCACTTAATAAACCTCAGGAAACAGAGCTAGAAGAATAACAAGAAACAACAATCGAAGTTCATCCTCCCCTACCGCCTGAAAACCCAGACGAATATGAAAGTCCACCATCGCCAATCCCGGAACCTCCTGAAGAACCCATGGATCCCTATACCATGCGGACCGGATCTGGAAGAGTCTCACATCCACCACAATGATTTGGTAGAAATGTCAAAGAAATACCAGATGCTGATCCAATCACCTATTACAAGAGCTGGAAAAAGCCCGTTAAAAGATCAATGGACCTCAGCTATAGACAATGAGATAAAGGCACTTGTGAAGAATAAAACCTTCCACGTTGTAGATAAACCTGTTAATAGAAAGTTGATAGATAGTAAATGGGTATTCAAAACTAAAAAGAATTCTGACAGAACCTTGGAAAGATATCGTGCCAGAGCTGTTGTCAAAGGATTGTCACAAATACCCAGCTTCACCTGAGAAGAAACCTTGGCACCCGTCATTCAATATGAATCCCTCCGCTTCCTCCTTGCGCTAAACACTAAAAACAAATGGCAACCAGGACAATTCGATATTAAATCAGTGTTCCTTTGCGGTGAATTAAAAGAAGAAGTTTACATGCGACCATTATAAGGGTACCGTGACAGATATATAGTATGGAAACATAATCGATGTCTCTATGGACCTAAGCAATCAGCAAATGAATGGTGGGCTCTCTTTGCAAATTCTAGACCTCCAAAGGCTTTACGACATCAGCCCTAGACCCATGCATGTTCGTTCAGGTTAAACACAACATATACATATCGGTTCATGTGGACGACATTGCCCTCCATTCGGCCAATACTCCCTACACTGAAACTCTGATTGAAGACCTGAAAATGGCATTCGAGATTACCGATCTTGGGGAAGCTAGCTTCCTGCTTGGCCTACATATTACATATACATCAGATGGAATACATCTTACCTAACAGCAATACATCAAGTCAGTTCTCTTTCGATATGGCATGTATAATTGCAGCTTCGTTTCCGCACTCTTACCAAAAGGCATTCATCTTAAGAAAGGGATCGAAGACCTCAGGATACCGGACCCATCCATTTACTAATCAATAATAGGTTTACTTTTGTACTTGACGACTGGAACCAGACCCGATCTAGCGTATGTGATTTCATTTCTCTCTCAATTTTCTTCTTGCCCTACTGACATGCATCTTAAGGCCACCAAACCCGTCCTTCCATACATTAATTCAACCAAAGACATTGGACCCTTCTACCCGCATAATATAACAAACGCTATGGATACCTATGTTGACGATGACTTTGCTGCCTGCCTAGACACCAGCCAATCATTTTCTGAATACATTGTTCTATTCAACGGTTTATGTATCTCATGGAGATCTAGGAAACAGGCCTCAGTCGCTACATCAACTACCGAAGCGGAATACGTTGCTATGTCACTTGCAGCACAACAAATCCAATGGTTCCAAAAGGGTCTGCGAGATGTTCTATTAACCTTACCGATGGCTTTGCATGCCAATAATACCAGTGCAAGCTTTCTGGCTACCAATCATCAACTTAATGAGCAAATAAAAGATATCAATATCCACTTTCAAAAAATACGAGAGGAAATCAATCTTGGTTCGTTCACTCTACTTGAGGTTGCTACGTCCTATAATCTTACCGCCATCTGCATTAAAATCTTAGCGAAACCACCACATCCTGGGTTAACGCAACTCTTAGGCTGTTGATAACGAGGGGAAGTGTTGTAATTTTTGATTCCTTTCATAAGTTTATTTTACTTTGATAATATCGCATACTCTCCTTCTTGGTTAGTGTTTCGGCTTTACCTGTACCACGAGAACATTACTCCAGCTAAGACATATATAACGTATCTTTCATTGAATATTTCATGATAGCGATCAGAATAATCACCTATGGTTACTTTATAGATTTTGGGATATTTCTTCGTCTTTATGCATGCTTTCTGGTTCTTTTAACCAACTATTATTTCTTCAGACTTACGGTTATATCCCTCACACCCCTTTAGATTAAAGCTCATTATTTGGGATTTTCTTGGCAGATTCCCAGGGTCAAACACGGTCGCACTTATGTTTCTTCCTATGTTTTTACTATTATTTATTAAGAAACAAGAAGTGTATGTGGAGGATGCAAATCTGTATATATAGATGCTACCGCCCATCTCGCTTAGGAGTATTAAGGACAAGAATCTTTACCAATCTTCCTTCATATCAAATACCTCCTCCTCCCTTAAACGTGGCCGCAATACACTTTTAGTATCGCGACTGTATACTCTATGTAGTCTATTATGATCATACCATTCACACAATTCAATAATAATCACTTCAACTTGCGCTATGTTAACTGGTCTTCCTTTACGACTTTGGATGGAAGCCATCACAACTGCAGTATACCTTCGGAATAGACTTCCAAACTGATCCACCAGAAACTCAACGCCCTATGAATCTCTCTACAAAGAAAGGCCGTTAATCCAACACCTATGCCCTTACGGAACTGAATCGTTTGTCCATATACCAGAGGAATTAAGAAAACCTGGAACGAAGTTACAGCCCAGGGCGATAGAAGAATACTTTGTCGGATATACCTCTTCCACCCAGATATACCATATATATATTCCCTTGCAGGAAAAGATCTCAGAAACAAGGTAACTGCATTGGACAACCAAGAGGATAATACCCCTTGCACCAATGGATCCACCTACCATAGTAGAGACCTTTACGACAATTCATCCACCATCCTTCCCGATTGCCTCCACAATAGACAAGCTTCAGGAACAGGAAACGGATGATATCTCCAAACAAACAAATGTCGAAGCGCATCCTCCACCACTGCCAGAAAATTCAGAAGAATATGATTGTCCTGCTACACCAACTCCATCACCGGAACCTCAACCAGAAGAGCTACCGGCAACGTGAATAGGATCTGGAAGAATTTCAAACAAATCTCAACGGTAAGGATATATCGTTTCAGAAATTCCAGATGAAGATCCAGTTACCAATAACCAAGCAATAAAAGGTTCGCTTATGGACCAATAGACCTCCGCAATGGGAGAAGAGATCAAGGCATGAGAGCAAAATAACACCTACAACATTGTTGATAAACTGATAGGACGGAAACTGATAGATAGTAAGAGGGTATTCAAGACAAAGTGAAATGCTGATGGCACCTTAGAAAAGTATCGGGCAAGAGCTGTTGCCAAAGGGTTCTCACAAGTACCTGGCTTTGACTTTGACGAAACCTGTGCTCCCTTCATCCCCTTTGAGTCTCTGCGCTTCTTACTTGTGATATGGGCCAAAAAAAAATAGTGACCATGACAAATCAGCTTTCCTCTACGGCGAATTGAAGGAAGAAGTCTACATGCATCTGTTACCAGGATTCACTAACGGTGATAGAGTATGGAAATTTAAAAGATGTGTCTATGGACTTAAGCAATCAGTGAACGAATAGTATGCTCTCTTCGCTAAATTCTAGACCTCTAAAGGCTTCACATCATCCTCTCTTGACCCATGTATGTTTGTTCACACTAAACACAATATGGTCATTTCAGTTTATGTTGACGACAGCGCAATACATACTGCCCATACCCCCCATGCTACTACTTTGATACAAGACCTGGAAATGGCTTTTGAAATCACACACCTTGGGGAAGCTACATTTTTGCTCAGCCTACACATCACATATACATCAGACAGAGTACATCTCACCCAACAACGATACATCAAGACAATCCTCTTACCATTCACCAGGGAATATTCTCGTTCTGTTTCTACACGGTTACCAAAAGGTATTTACCTGACGAAAGTGACCAAAGATACACAGATACGGGACATCTCCATTTATCAATCTATGATAGGTTAACTTATTTGGTGACTGGCACAAGATCCGATCTAGCATATACCATTTCATTTCTCTCTCAATTCTCTTCTTGCCCTACCAAACAACACCTTAAAGAGGTCAAACACGTTTTGAGATATGTTAATGGAACTAAAGACATTGGACTCTACTATCCATACACTACAACAAACGCTATGGATACCTATGTTGACGATGACTTTGCAGCTTGTCTGGACACTTGCCACTTATTTTCTGAATATATTGTACTATTCAACAGTGCATGTATTTCCTGGCGATCCAAGAAACAAGCCTCTGTTACAACCTCAACAACGAAAGAAGGATATGTTGCTATGTCTCTGGCAGCACGACAAATCTAATGGTTCCAAAAGGAGTCTTCACGATGTTAGACTAAAAGTACCAATCGCCATCCATGCAGACAAAACTGGTGCAAACTTCTTGGCGACTCACCATCAACTGAACGAGCGAAAGAAACAAATTGATTTTCATTTCCCCAAAATTTGAGAAGAAATGGATAAGGGATCGTTCACACTTCTGAAACTAGCATAGTCTGATAACCTGGCAAGGGTCTGCGCGAAAATCGTAATGAAACCGGCACGTGTTCTAATAATGAGACTGCAGGGCTGTAGATAATGTGGGGAAGTGTTGAAATTTCTGATTCATTTCATATGTATATTTCACATGATAATAGCGTATATTCTCATACTTAGTTTATGTCTCAGCTAAACCTATATACGGCAGACATTACTACAGCTAGGACACTTATTAATTATTTCGCTAATATTTCTTTATAATGATCACGAGTTATTAAATACGTTTTCTTTTAGTGCTGAAACTATTCCGGCTACTTATGAATATTTTATGCATCATTCTTGGTCATTGGGTTTATAATATCCTTACATATTTTTCACACCACTACACATCCACATATGGTTTATGAGATTATATTGGCAAGTTTCTCAGGATTAAACACGGTTGCACTTTTGTTCATCCTATGTTTTCACTATTTTTCTCTTAGTTACTGTGAATCACATGGATTATGCGCACCTGTATGTATATAGAAGTTACCGCTCACGGGCACCACCTCGCTTAAGAGTTATAACGAAAAGAACTACTACCAATCAACCTTCATACCATTTACCTCCTCACTAAGCGTGCCCATAGTATACACTTCATACTGTGTTCCTATTCCCGTACAGAGTTATTAAGATCATACCATTTACAATTTCAATAGAGGTGATAGGAGCCGGTGGAGGATAGTGTGATGTCTTAAGAGGACAAGATTGGATGGTAGAGGAAGTTCTCGAAGGCCCAATCAATGATGCCAGATCTGGATGTGGAATTGAATAGAAAGCGGGTGTGAACTCCTGGTGTGCTGACCAGGGAGTACGAGTGGTCTGTTGTCTTATCAAACTACGGCGTGGACAGCGGGAATTCATTGAAGGAAAGATGGCTTATGTAACGGGGGCCCCCTGTGGGAAGATGGATCCCAAGGATACGGCCGTACCGAAGCTTTCTTCGTACGCAAAGTGAAGAACAAATGTGTAAGAGAGAAAACCTTAACGGTGAAACTTAATATCGTTAAGCCGCAGCTTTACTCAATAAGTTCTCGAGAGGATAGTTGATCGTATTACGAGAAGAGGTCTCGCATATACTTAAGTAGAATTATCTTGCCAGCTCCTCTCCATCACTCCTAAGCTCACCACCATCGCGAGCATGCCCATCTCCTCTGGGCCTCAGGCTAACATTACACCGAATGTTCGCCAGCTCTGCTAGTTCATTATACGACGTGAAGTGTTCATGCAGTATCCTGATACATGCAATCAACTGCAGGAGAAAACTCTTCATATCGCTGTCCTGTTAGTGGCGAACTAACAGGTTACTGATAAGCTAGTCTAATATCGAACTCACTGTCCCATTCGTATTCGTCTATGCAAGTCTCGTAGACAACCATTACATTTGACATGTCTATCGTCTTCTACTGTCTTCGACACGATAGCTTGGTCTACGGACTCCCGTGATGAGATACTTGAGCCATTGGCATACGAAGGTGCTACCTGTAGCCTCTGACGATAAACACCTCAATCAAGATAAGACTACTACGATCTAGAGCTGGATAACAACCTCCAGATATCTTACAGTCTTTCGGAGACATACGGGAGTTGAAGGTCTACCACTTAACTGGAGGCCTCCAGGACTTCCGGTATACCTTACATACCTACCACCGTAGGCTTATAAGGATCAGTGGTGTATGCACTCGAGAATCACTTCTTGTGTAACCATTCGATCGCCCCATGCCCCCTCATATATCCTGCGAACAGCTTCCAGTCAGAAGGACGGCGACAACGCATACGGTATTACGCCGCCGTCTTCAATCATAGGCTTTTACTACAGCCGCGCGCAGGTGGTAACGGGACACACGGCTTGGCACACCTCGCGGATATCATAATATCGCGAAACAATATACATTTCCCAATTAACCATAAAGTGAAGAGATTAGAAAAATGAGAACCGGAAAACAAGCATGCTTAATCCCAATTTACCACTTAGTATGCCCTCCATGTCTTCGAATAAGTGTGAGAATCCTCCGTGGCATACTATCAATGAAGCGATACACCTTCCTCCATGGCATTGCTTCCCAAACTGCCTGCGCAAGCTCAACAATATCATTTCTGTTGTAGGGGCGTCTTCTTGCTACCCTACAAGCTTCCCGGAACCTTCGCCTAAAGAAACACCAAGCATTCTCTATAGGATTCATGTACGGAGACCAAGAAGCCCTAGGCATTCGAACAACCCCCTGCAGTATCCGATATCGCCGTGAATAGTGGGAATTATGTACACGGGAATTGTCTTCAACCATCTCAATCTCATTGTCAGCTCCCCCTAACGGCTCATACAAGGGAAAGAAGTAAGGTGTATAAATTTCTTGACAATACTGTACAGAATTCATACCCAGTCGATCGCGAGAACTTTCCTTCTCATTTGTAGTTCGTTGGCGGATTGGGATCAGAGGAGTATGAAAACCATAGGTGAAACCAGCAGCAAACATGACTGTAGTCTTATCATTCGTGAATGAGGGTTCGAGATAACCATCTTCGAGGGCAGCTCCGGGTGGGCGTCGAACCAGAGAGCGACCTCCTCCTTGTCCAATCGTAAGCTTCATCTCATCGGTAAAGATCTTTTTCCTCCTAACAAAGTTGTTCCAACGTCGCCTTTCTCGTGCCCATCGCAATCGATCACGCTTGCGTTCATGATTAAAGAAAGGCTTTTTCCTTGCAATATGAACATAAAAGTCCATAGCCCGAAGCGTCTTTCCCACTGTCCATTCTGACACCTCTAGGTTCAGATCTGCGGTAATGTCACGGAGCGGAGCATGAGGGTTTTGCTCATTGATGCGATGTAATCTTCGCTTTGCACGTTCATCATGTTTGGGCTTCAAACCAGGACGTGGTGGGGGGTTGATTGTTTTGTTGGTCTTCCATCGCTTGACGATCCGCTGAGCCTCTGACTTTGAGACTGGGGTTTTGCTTGCGATTTCACGGTAATTTTTGCCTTCAGCATGCTTCTCAATAACTGCAACCCGCTTAGTCTCTGTAGCTGACCGCCTCTTTCCAGTACTCACATCAATTGGCATGTTGCCTGGGTTATCGTTGCTTAGGAGGTGACCGGAGGATGAGAATTTTTTCGTGTGTGTCCCGTTACCACCTGCGCGTGGCTGTAGTAAACCAGCAACTACCCTACAGTTGGCCCATGACGCGTTGTCTGTACAAGGGGCCAGAGGGGGGTGTTGGGCTCAGATTTCTCAATGTTTGCCGAAGGCAAGATTTTATCCGGTTCGTAGCCCAACAACGGATTACCCGATTGAGCCCAGATTCGAACCTCCTATATAATC
>QLOI01003789.1:0-16794 GCA_003313605.1 Tuber umbilicatum | reverse complement strand
CGTCTTCTACTGTCTTCGACACGATAGCTTGGTCTACGGACTCCCGTAATGAGACACTTAAGCCATTGGCATATACAGGCACTACCTGTAGCCACTGACGATAAACACCTCAATCAAGACAAGACTACTACGATCTAGAGCTCGCTAACAACCTCCAGATATCTTACAGTCTTCCAGAGACATACGGGAGTCGAAGGTCTATCACTTAACCGGAGGCCTCCAGGACTTCCGGTATAACTTACATACCTACCACCGTAGGCTTATAAGGATCAGTGGTGTATGCACTCGAGAATCACTTCTCGTGTAACCATTCGATCGCCCCATGCCCCCTCATATATCCTGCAAACAGCTTCCGGTCGGAAGGACGGCGACAACGTATACGGTATTACGCCACCGTCTTCAATCATAGGCTTTTACTAGTAAACCAGCAACTTCCCTACAGTTCGCCAATGACGCATTGTCTGTACATCGGGGCCAGAAGGGGGTGTTGGACTCAGATTTCTCAGTGTTCGCCCAAGGCAAGATTTTCTCCGGTTCGTGGCCCAACAACGGCTTACCCGATTGAGCCCAGATTCGAACCTCCTATATAATCTTGCGTGACAAACAATCCTATGATTTTTCCCGAAACTTGGTGTAACCATTTACGCTCAAGGTAGGGTAACTCCTATCCAAAAGTAGGGTAACCGGTTTACCAAGGTAGGGTAACTATACTCCCTAAGGTAGGGTAACTACCTACCTTAGGTAGGGTAACTCGCCGGAACTCTCGGAGATCTTCCGAACTCGCAGCGTAGACTTCCCTACCTACCCGGTATACCTTTTCTCGTTCGCAGTCTAAGCATTACCATTTGCTTAGTCCACATGGTAACCCTTGATAAAGTTACCTGACTAGCCTAACCGTAACCCTTCCGGGCTCCGGCATGAGATAAGACTAAGTCTACTGTAAGATCCAGCAGGGTCGTTACAGTTACCTTACTTTTGGATAGGAGTTACCCTACCTTGAGTGTAAAAGGTTACGCGAAGTTTCAGGAAAAGTCATAGGATTGTTTGTTACGCAAGATTATATAGGAGGTTCGAATCTAGGCTCAATCGGGTAATCTGTTGTTGGGCTACGAACCGAAGAAATTCTTGCCTTTGGCGAACATTGAGAAACTTGAGTCCAACACCCCCCTCAGGCCCTGATGTACAGACAATGCGTCATGGGCCAACTGAAGAGTAGTTGCTGGTTTACTAGTAAAAGCCAATGATTGAAGACGGCGGTGTAATACCGTATACAGTGTCACCGTCCTTCCGACCGGAAGCTGTTCACAGGATATATGAGGGGGCATGGGGCGATCAATTGGTTACACGAGAAGTCATTCTTGAGTGCATACACCACTGATCCTTATAAGCCTACAGTGGTAGGTATGTAAGGTATACTGGAAGCCTGGGAGGCCTCTGGTTAAATGGTAGACCTTCAACTCCCGTATGTCTCCGAAAGACTGTAAGATGTCTGAAGGTTGTTAGCAAGCTCTAGATCGTAGTAGTCTTATCATGACTGAGGTGCTTATCGTCAATGGCTACGGGTAGCGCCCATATAAGCCAATGGCTTAAGTGTTTTACCGCGGGAGTCCGTAGACCAAGCTATCGTGTCGAAGACAGCAGAAGACGATAGACTTGTAAAACGTAATGATTGTCTACGAGACTTACATAGACGAATACGAGTGGGACAGTGAGTTCGATATTAGGCTAGCTTATTAGTAACCTGTTAGTTTGCCACTAACAGGACAGCCATATGAAGAGTTTTCTCCTGCAGTTGATTGCATGAATCAGGATACTACATGAACACTCCACGTCAGATAATAAACTAGCAGACCCGGCTGACATTCGGTAAAATGTTGGCCCGAGGCCCAGAGGAGATGGGCATGCTCGCGATGGTGGTGAGCTTAGGAGTGATGGAGAGGAGCTGGCAATATAATTCTACTTAAGTATATGTGAGACCTCTTCTCCTAAGACGATCAACTATCCTCTCAAGAATTTATTGAGTAAAGCTACGGCTTAACGATATTATGTTTCACCGTTAAGGTTTTCTCTCTTACCTATTTGTTCTTCACTTTGAGTACGAAGGAAGCTTCGGTACGGCCGCATCCTTGGAATCTCTCTTCCCACAGGGAGCCCCCGTTACAGCGGCAGTATGATGCCAGCGGGGTGTGAAAAGGGGCAGTAGGGTGCCAGCCGGTAGCAGTTGTTTAGGATGCAAGCCAGATGGAGGAGGGAGGTAGTAGGGTACCAGCCAGAAAATCCCCAGGCCAGGCGGGCCGGTAGAGAGAGGGAGGACCCGTGTTGAAGTGACGGAACCAAGGTTGGGGAGGAGGGGGGGGCAGTAGGATGCCAGCCAATCCCATGGGGGAGAGGAGAGGAGGGGTAGACCCAGGCGTGATCCAACTATCGGAAACGTGTTCGTGTCCTTCTAAGCGGTTCTCAAACACCCTCACACATCCAGGTTTATTACTACTTCTCTCATATAGTCGCTTTATTCTCAGAGTGGAACCATCACTTAGTGGGAGGGATACTACCACCAGATGTGTGAAGAGAAGGGAAGTGGCGAAATCAACCGTAGCCTGTTGGAAAAACCCCTGCGGGAATTCCCAGGTTTCCGCTTACCGCAAACCGTATTCCCAGCTGTCTGAAGAATCAAGAATGGGCATACCCGACCGTGCTGATGCTAAGCGAGGTGCTAAACAAAAGCGGGGAAGTGTGGAGAAACAACACCCTGAGATGTTGAAATGGGTAGGAGGAGTGGTCTTGAGCGTAGACCTCAAGAGAGAAGAGTGAAGTAGATGCCCAAGGGCAAGGAAGTAATAAAAGTGATGGTCAGCACCCCCCAAGGGGGAGGGTGCTGGACCCGAAAAGTGGTGATAGTATCTCTGGTGTTGAGTCGTTCCCGATTAGGAAGTAAATTTCAATGACTGGAGTTGTAACGGAGAAGGAGGATATGTGACGGAGACGGAGGATGCCATAGCCTAGCTGCTGCAAGTGACATCTGGTCCTGATAGTTAAAATAAGAATTATGAGTTGAAAAAAAAACTAAAAAAAAAGTCATTCAGATAGATCTTCACATAACCATCTTTGTTATTTCCTAAACTACAAGATTCTAGATACTTTGATTCCTCTCTAACATCAGACTACAAGGGCTTAGAAAATTCTCCCTAGTATTTTAACAGAGAGTTAGTCTGTAAACATCGCAGATACAAGACCTCAGTAGATTATCAGGTAGAACTCAACGTCTACACGCCCGAAAGAGTAAGTCTTAATAGTTTATTAAGACCAACTCGCATCATCTAAGTCTTGATAAGATATTCAAGACTGGTTATCATCATTACCGGTCACCAAGAATACCCTTAGGTAGCTAGGTACCATAACAGAACACTACTCTTCAAATAGTTTACTAACTGTTCTATCCCAACATCGGTCACAATTCTAGACTAACTTAGCTGGTTTCGCACTATGACTCAGGTACAAGTCATAGGGTTTCATTTTTTATAGGGTTTTATATTATTGATTTTACACGCATGACCTGTTCAGAGGTCATATGAGGTTTTACATGACTCACAGTTGTGAGTCATATGTTATGGTTATGCGAATGACTCATTTAGACTCATATGATGTTATATTTTTACATGAGTCGCAGTTGTAACTCATAGTTATATTGTTATCGCGCAATGACTCGTATGAGTCATATGATGTTACGCGAATGTTTGAGTCACAGTTGTGACTCATAGTGGTTATTTTTGATTTATAAGCAGGTTGTGGGATGACTATATAAGGAGGACGAAGGACGATGTAGATAGCTCTTCATGCAACCACCTAAGTTATTTCTTATCTATAACTTTACGAATACAAAGATCTTTACTCTTTAAACGGAAACTATTCCTATGCTCGAAACGATATAGTTAATACTATAAGACTTAAGAGTTGAACGCGACTCTTGAGAATAGTATACGATCACAATAAGATAAAGAATTGTCGCTAGTTGCGAGTCTACGAAGATAAGAGAGATCAATGAGCGATCTTATCATTTGGTTGCTTCTTAAAGCAACACCAGACGATTTAACACGGATTATACATTCGACGATGACCTCGAACTAGGAGGACTATCAGAAGCCCTCGGAACTACTCTTCCCTAGCTAGGAAGAACACTGAGTCCGGTTGCAGAAGTGGAGTGATCAGAATTTGATCCCACAACCTCAGACAACAAAAGTGAAAGAATCTCGGCCATTGGACCACCACCAGGCCCATAGGGGCCACCTCCAGATCCACCAGCACCACCGCTAAAGCAACCAGAACTGTCACCAGCACAATTACGACAAATCATACACGCATTGGGACAGTCCAAACCAAAGGTCAAACAACCAGAATCTTATTCTGGCAAAAGAGTCCAACTGCAAAGTTGGATTACGGAATTGACAATATATTTCCGAGCAGTGGGGTGGGAGACAGGACACGACAACGAAAAAATTGTCCACGTCTCTAGCCTACTAAGGAAAGATGCAAGCGCCTGGCTTACCCCTTATACACAAGGGATAAGGGACACAGGATGGCGCAGCTGGGAGGAATTCCTAAGAGCTATCAAATAACAATTTGGAGATGTTGATCCAAGAGGAGCAGCAAGGGCCAAACTTTGAGAAATAAAACAAGGGACCAGAAAGATGACAGAGTACTGGAATGAATTCAGACTGATCCTAACTGAAGCTCTATTGGACGACCCTGCAGCAGGGGAATGGCTGTTCATGAGAATGTCTTCCCAGTTGCAAGAAGAATTCAAACACTATAATGACAAAGTGGATGATACCGAAGAACTAGCTGATCGGGCTATCCGTAAAGAAAAGAAATTGATTGCAGTGAAACACCTACAAAAAGAAAGACAAGGTGGTACAAAAACCGAGGCCATACCAAGGAACAACAACGCAACCTTCAAAACAACGGGAACTACGAGTAACCAATCCAAAGGGGATCCAATGGACTTAGGCGCCAACCGAAGAAGACCAAGAAATTGATTTCAATTTCCAAGGATATCACCAGCCAAGTACCACAAGAGACAAAACGAAAACGCACGTCTACGTTGTGGAGAACAAGGACATTTTATTGTCAACTGCAACAAGAAAATAGTCCTACTAAAAGAAACCACAACGGAAAACGATAAAACAGAAACTTTAAATAAGCAAAGTCCCCAGTAAGGAGTGGTCTGAGGGATAAAGACATCGGCAAAGCCACCAGATTAGCACACCTATCAACGATTTTGAACAAGGCACAACTCTATACCACGGACGACAATGATTCAGACCATCTAATGATCGAAATATATTTATTCACGCAAAATGGAACCATGGATATCAACGCGATGCAGGATTCAGGAGCAACAGAAGATTTCATCGAGAAAGGATTCTGCGAATGTCGACACATACCCCTGAGAAAGATCAGCAAACCGAGAGACATATATGTGGTCAATGGAGAAAAAAGCAAAGTAGGACCTATTACCCATGTTGCAGAAGTAACAATGGAAATCGGAGCATATAAAGAAACGATAACATTCCAAGTAGCCAATTTGCAAACGCATGAGGTTATCCTAGGAATGCCATGGCTCAGAAAACACAACCCAAGGATTGACTGGGCAAAAGAAAAGATATTCTTCGATAGCAACAGATGCGCTAAAGAATCTCTAATGGTCTCAACAACAATCAAAATGACTCCCGAAGAGATAGCCCTTTGGGAGAACAATCAAGCAAATACATCGGAAGCGACATGTACGAATGAAGACCTCCAAGTTCTGAGGATGAACCCAGAGGCCAAGATACTGGTCAAAGGATCGGCAAGAGCTGCGGGTCACGATCTGTACAGCACGCATAGTACAACTGTCCCAGCCAAAGGACAGTCTATGATCAAGACAGGAATAGCAATAGAACTACTAGAAAGAACCTATGCAAGGATCGCACTATGAAGTGGATTAGCCATGCGATATGGCATCACTACAGGTGCACGAGTGATCAATGCAGACTATCGAGGAGAAATCCCAGTCCTATTAATAAACCTGAAAGAAACAATATGGTTAACAAAGGCGATCGAATAGCACCGATGATTATCAAAAAAATAGACACCAGGACACTTAAGGGAGTGCAAGACCTGGTCAAGACAGACAGGAACACCCAAGGATTCAGAAGTACCGGAACGAACAACTTGCCAAACACCCCAGGAAAAAGCATGGTTATCGATTTTTTATCAGCAAAACCATTTGGGAAACTATATCGACAAGGAGAACAAACCGGCATTCTGAAATGGAACCCTGAAAGCAATGGACCTATGATAGCAGAAGCCTCTACCCTTAGTATGAGACTAGCAGTCCAACAAGAAGCGGAAAAAAAGAAAGTCACCTTGAGACAACTTATTCCCAAAGAGTACGACGACTTCTTCAACATTTTTGAAGAAGGAGAACGAACGGACCTTCCCAAACACCGACTAGAAGACCACCGCATCGAACTCGAAGAAGGAGAAACTGCGCCCTTTTTGAAACTCTACTCATTCAGGGATGAAGAGTTAAACGCATTAAGGGGTTACCTAAATCAGAACCTGGACAGGGGATGGATACGACCGTCATCGTCATCGGCAGGAGCACCGATCTTTTTCGTCAAAAAGAAAGATGGAAAACTTCGGTTATTTGTGGACTTTGGAGGACTAAACACTATATCCAAGAAAGACCGATATCCACTACCGCTGATCGACGAAGCACTCGACCGACTCGGAAAGGAAAAGTTCTTCACGAAACTAGACATTAAAGATGCCTATTACAATATCCGGATTGCGAAAGGAGACGAATGGAAAACAGCATTTCGGACAAGATATGTACTGTATGAATACCTGCTTATGCCTTTTGGATTAACCAACACACAGGCAACCTTCCAACAATGCATCAATTCCAAGCTCAGCCAATTCCTAGATATATGTTGCATCATCTATCTAGACAACATACTCATATATTCCAAAATCATAGAACAACACAAAAAGGATATAAAGAATATCTTGCAGGCTCTCCAAAACGCAAAAATCTGACTCAAACCAACGAAATGTGAATTCCATCAACAAGAAACAGAATACTTGTGATGTATCGTAAATCCGGAAGGAGTACGAGTGGATCCAGTCAAGACATCGGCAATAGACGATTGAAAACCACCAAAAACAGTCAAAGGAGTGCAAAGCTTATTAGGCTTTTGCAACTTTTATTGAAGATTCATTGAAGGTTTTAGCAGGATAGCTAAACCTTTATATGATACAATGAAGAAAAATATACAATGGAAATGGGAAGAGAAACAACAAATCGGATTCGATGAACTCAGGAAAAGACTTACCATGGTACCGATATCACAACATTTTCCACCAGAACTTTCTATCATGATCGAAACAGACGCTTCCAACTATGTATGCTCTGGCATACTATCACAACTCAGTACCGATGGAATATGGAAACCTGTGGCTTGCAGATCCAAGACAATGACGAAAGCTGAATCCAACTACAACATACACGATAAAGAGCTATTAGCCATAGTTCAAGCACTTAAAGCATGGAGAAAATACGCACTCAGAAGTCAAGAAGAATTAAGAGTTATTACCGACCACAAAAACCTTCTTGCTTTTACCACCAACAAAGAACTCAATCAGCGACAAGCACGATGAAGTGAGACTCTGTCTCAATACCATATCAAGATCGAGTATCGACCTGACAAACAAGGAAGCCAGCCAGATGCCCTTACTAGAAGAGAAGAAAATATACCAACAAAAGAAGACGAATGAATCCAACAGAGAAGACAGATTCTACTACCCAGAGAAAAGTATTTCAAAGAAGAAGAAGACAATAGTGGATACAAATCCATAAACGAAATGCAGACAGGAACACTGTCAGATGACCATTATACTCAATGGATACAAGTCGAAACCGGAGAAGAATGGGAATCTTGAGAGATCATCGATGCAGTACGAAAAGACCAAAAAGAAATGAAAGGCCTAGCCCTGGGACTGTGCAAACGAGATAACGGTTATCCATGGTACGATAACAAGATATGGGTTCCGAACAACGAAAAATTACATACTGAAACGATAAGACGCAACCACGACGTCCAACAAGCGGGACATGGTGGGATAACTAAGACAACGGAACTTATCACAAGATCATACTACTGGCTGAGTATGCGAAACGATATTAAACGATACGTCAAGAACTTTAAAACATGCCAAAGAACGAAAGCAGTACGTCACGCGCCATATAGACTACTGAAACCTCTCGAAGTTCCCCGAAGACCCTGGCAATCTATTGCAATAGACTTCATTACTGGACTCCTAAAGTCGAACGGTTATGACGCCATATGGGTCGTTATAGACCTCTTGACGAAGATGGCAAACTTCCTACCATGCAGAACAGACATGGACACTAATCAATTCTTTCATCTGTTTAAAGACCAAGTCTTTAGATTGCATGAACTGCCAAAAGATATCATATCCGATCAAGGGTCACTATTAACATCAGAAATGTGGAAAGAAATCACATAACAATTAAGTATCACGAGACGCTTGAGCACCGCATTTCACCAACAGACCAACGGACAAACCCAAAGAACCAATGCGATACTGGAACAATATCTACGAGCATATGTGAACTATCAGCAGGACGATTGGACGCAATATCTTGCATAAGCTGAATTCGCATCTAATAACAGAAAACAAGAAACAATTAAGACGATACCCTTTTATGCTAACTATGGATACGACCCAGTATTCTATCCGGCAAAATACGAAATACCGGCAAAGATAACGCAAGCTCAAGATATGAGCAAGTTGCGCGACATATTATAAGAAAAAATCAGTTATGCACAGCAACGGCAAAAGAAGTCAGCCGACCAACAACGAAAACCAGACCCAAACCTGACGGTCGGCGATATGGTGTGGTTGCTGCCATGCAACATATGAACCACAAGACCTTCGAAGAAACTGGATTACAAAAAATTAGGACCATTCTAGATAGTCGAACGGATAGGACTTTGAGCATATAAACTCGACCTCCCGCGCTCGATAAACAACACTCATCCTACATTCCACATTAGTCTCCTCAAACCATACTACGATAACTTCTTTCTCTTACAAAAGAAACTTCCTCCTCCGCCTATAGAGATCGAAGGAGAAGATGAATACGAACTCGAAGAAATAATCGACTCTCAATTACACTACCACAAGCTTCAATACTGGGCCAAGTGGACTGGTTACCCTCCTGAACACGACTTAGAGTGGTACCCAGCCACTAACTTCACCAACGCTAAAGATGCCGTTCAACGGTTCTACCGGCAATATCCCCAGAAGTCCGAAGAAAGTTAGTTGGGCTGACTGATGGGGTAACTCCAAAGAATTAGAGGAAAGGATTATAAACATACAGAAAGAAAACAACCACGCACAGAAACATTATAGCTATTGCACCAAAGATGATTGTCCAGACCACCTGGACGGAAAACAAAGACACAATCGTTTCCCTAAAGAAGCGGACGCTAAGAAAGATTCTGCCCCAAAAGAGGAAGAATGGATGGAAATCGAATCGGAGAACAAGACTCCCAATATACCTACCCGACCACGCCACGAACGCATCAACTGGCGCGATTGCATGCACAATCGTTGCCATTACCACAAAAAACAATGACACGCAGACCAATGGGCTCCAGGGACAAAGCCCACGGCAGAGAGGGGGGATAAAAAACCTTTGGAATACCTCCGTACATGGATCGCAGAATTGGAGGTACAAATCAGAAACCTCCAACGAACCTTGGACGATGAACGAAAACAACTCTCCAACTCCCAAAGACTCGTTTTGGGAGCAACCGCCCGCGCAGTCACACTGCAAAATGAAAATGATACCCTCAAAAGGGCACTCGAAAAAGAACCATTCGCTCGCAAAGAGGAATGCGAACGTGTCAGCTTGATAATGAATGACGTAAAAAGACTCCATACGAATATGATAGAAGATTTCTATAGAGCAAGATACGAGAAAGAGAAACCAGAGGAACCGAGACATCGGACTCCAATGGTTTGGGAATACTGTTGAGAGGTGGAACCAAACGCTTGGCCATATGGGACTATGGCCTAGGGGAGAGGGGAGCTAATGTCACGATTTTAGAATGACTTAGCTAGTTTCGCACTATGACTCAAGTACAAGTCATAGGATTTCATTTGTTATATGGTTTTATATTATTGATTTTAAGCGCATGACCTGTTTAGAGGTGATATGAGGTTTTACATGACTCACAGTTGTGAGTCATATGTTATGGTTATGCGAATGACTCATTTAGAGTCATATGATATTATGTTTTTACATGAGTTGCAGGTGCGACTCATATTTATATTGTTATTGCGCAATGACTTGTTTGAGTCATATGATGTTACGCGAATCTATGAGTCACAGTTGTGACTCATACTGGTTATGTTTGATTTGTAAGCAGGTTGTGGGAAGACTATATAAGGAAGACGAAGGATAAGGTAGATAGCTCTTCACGCAACCACCTAAGTTATTTCTTATCTATAACTTTAAGAATACAAAGATCTTTACTCTTTAAACTAAAACTATTCCTATTCTCGAAACGATATAGTTAATACTATAAGACTTAAGAGTTGAATGCGACTCTTGAGAATAGTATACAATAACTATAAGATAAAGAATTGTCACCTGTTACGAGTCTACGAAGATAAGAGAGATCAACGAGCGATCTTAACACTCAGGCTAACATTGTACTGAATGTCAGCTGGCTCTACTAGCCCATTATTCAGCATGAAGTGTTCAAGCTGCATCCTGATACATACATCCATCTGCAGGTGAAAACTCTTCACATCGTTGTCCTGTTCATGGCGAGCCAACAGGTAACTGATAAGCTAGTCTACTATCAAACTCACTGTCCCATACGTATTCATCCATGCAAGTCCTGTAAACTACCATTCAATGGTGCCATTATGTTCTGCAAGTCTATCGTCTTCTACTGTCTTCGACACGATAGTTTATTCTATGGACTCCCGTGATGATGCACTTAAGTCATTGGCTTATATGGGCGCTACCCATAGCTACTGATGTTAAGTACGTCTACCAAGACAAGACTACTACAATCTAGAGTTCGCTAACAACCTTCAGACATCTTATAGTCTTTTGGGAACATACTAGAGTCGAAGGTCTACCACTCAACCAGAGGCCTCCCGAGCTTTTAGTATATCTTACATACCTACCATGGTAGGCTTATAAGAATCAGTGGTGTATGTACTCAAGAATAATCTTTCGTGTAACCATTCAATTGCCCCATGCCCCCTCATATCTCCTGCGAACAGCTTCCATTCGACTGGACGGCGACAACGTATATGGTTTTACACCACAGCCTTTAATCATAGGCTTTTACTTGTAAACTAGCAACTACCCTTTTGTAGGCCTGTGAGGCATTGTTCATACATCGGGGCCAGAGGGGGGTGTTGGACTCAAATTTTCCAATGTTTGCCCAAGGCAAGATTTTCATCGGTTTGTAGCTCAACAACAGATTACCCAATTGAGCCCATATTCGCACCTCCTGTATAATCCCACGTAACAAACAATCCTATGATTTTGTTTGGAACTTCACGTAACCTTTTTCGCGCAAGGCAGGGTAACTGCTATCCAAAGGTAGGGTAACCACTACGCCAAAGTAGGGTATCTATACTCTCTAAGGTGGAGTAACTACCCACCTTAGGTATGATAACTCACTGGGGCTCTCAGAAACCTTCCGAACCCGCAGCATAGACTTTTCCTACCTACCCGGTATACCTTTCTAGTTCACAGTCTAACCTTTACTATTTGCTTAGTCCACATGGTAACCCTTTGGTAGAGTTACTAGACTAGCCTAACAGTAATTCTTCCAGGTTCTGGCATGGAATAAGACTAAGTCTACTGTAAGATCCAGCAGGGTTGTTACAAAGAGAATGCTCTTGAAATTTTTTGAATCTTTTCATATGTTTATTATACTTTGATAATATCGCATATTCTCATACTTAATTAGTGTTACAGCTTTATCTATACCCCGAGAACAGTACTATAGCAACAACATATATGAGGTTTATTTTATTGAATATTTCATGATAACAATCAGAATTATCACATGTGTTTTTCTTTATGGTTTTCAGGATATTTCTCAGTCTTTATGCATACTTTCCACTTCTTTTAACCGACAATCATTTCTTTCAACTTACAGTTATATCCCTCACAGCTCTTTAGATCAATGTTCATTATTTCGGATTTCCATGGCAGATTCTCAGGGTCAATCACAGTTACACTCATGTTTCTTCATATGTTTTTCCTATTATTTCTTAAGATACACAGAGTATATGCTAAAGATGGAAACCTGTATATATAGGAGCTACCACCCACCTCACTTAGGAGAATTAAGGACAAGAATCTCTACCAATCTTCCTTCATACCAAGTACCTCCTCGCTTAAACATGCCCACAATACACTTTTAGTATCGTGACTGTATCCTCAATCTAGTCTATTAAGATCATACCATTCACCCAATTCAATTAATCCTTTACTTTATCCATAGGAATAAATCCAGCAAAGATTCACTGTCTGATGCTTGCATAAATCACTCCTCTGTGATGCAAGCTTATCTTTGTTCAATAGAATTTATCCTGCGTTATGCAAAGATATCTTGAACCAATCTAGCCTAATATTAAACAATATAAATTATGTCCGCATATTAATAATTCTTCTCTCATTGAGAGTTGAACACGTGACGTCAAGAAATATGTCACAAGGCTAGCTAACTAGCCCACGGTTAGGAGTATGCCTAACACCGACTGGTCTGATTACTTTAGCTTCCCCCGTGCAGATGGGAGTCAGTTCTATTGAAATAGAACAATTGCCCTCGGTCAGCTTATTGTTAGGCCGCTAATGTGCGTATGCCTAACACCAGACGTGCGGGTATTTAGGAAGGAAAGTATAATGATTTCGGGTAATGTTACAGGATATGGCTATCATGGCCTTGCGACTAACGGCTGAGGAAAGTAGATGCCTTGTAAAAGCACTTCCCTTGTCCAAGAATTATGCAAAATGTTCTTTCTTTAGTTTTCAGATGCCTGTGGATGTTTGATAGCACACATTGGTATTCTGTTGTTGTTCCAAGAACTGTATTTAGTACTGCATACACCAGATTACTCGTTTTGTATTAAATTATCATCGCGATTCCTACTAGTTTTAGGTGCACGACTTCGACTCGGCGGCGCGAGTATTCTCACCTATCCTACTGCTTTCAACAACCACCAACCATTGTCCTCCTAGCTACTCCTACGAACTGAGGGCTTCCCCTTCAAGTTGGCCCCCTTTGATATGGTCTTATGTGACCTCAAACCCCGAAATTCTTTTCTTCCTTCTTATCTCCTTTTCCCCTTTATTTCCTTTGCTTTCCCTGTTTTCTTTGCCAATTCTTTTTTCACTCTGCCCAGCTCACTTTGACTACTTCTCTTACCCCCCGCCCATTTATCTCTTTTCTGTTTGGTCTCATTTGGTTTAGAATTGATCGAGTTGCTGCCTTTTTTATTATTCTTCCCCATCGTCCTGCTTCCGTGTCGTGTTCTGCTTCCCTGTTGGGGACTTTATTTAATATATAATGTATCCATCAACACCTTTTTGACTTCATAAAAGCACACTTGCCGTTCTAACCCACAATAAAAAAACCCCAGTACCACCCCTGTAGTCCCCCCGCGAAACCCCTGCCTAAACCCGGCTCTCGCCCCCCTGTCCTATCCCTAATGCCTAGATACTTCTCGCTGGATACTTGTAAAATTCGGGAAATCGCAATAAACGTCCAACTGCAGGAATGGGTTCCAGAAGTGTAGAAAATATTCCTAAGAACACAGCATGCTAGATATACCGTTTTGGAGCCGAATTCGGAGAGTTGACTTTATCTAAAACTCTGCAGTGAGCAAAATTTCACATGGCAAGTGATTCCTTTCTGCGCCAGGCCGACTTCCCAGTCCCGCACGAGTACTTTACTGTACTCGCACGGTAGAGCTGCACCGTGCAAAGCATGGAGGTTATTGATGGGATTGACAGGGGTTCCAAGTCCGGGTACCTAATACCGTGCCTTCAAAGGTAAAAAATAGCTCAATCCGGCAGGAATAATGCCAGGGAAGGTAAGAAGCGTTGATACCTTGTCCTGTCTATCCCATCACTTACTTCCATATCAGAGTACTATAGATCCCGACTACCTTCCGACTTCGGTGAACTTACCTCCTTAACTACCGCACAGTGGTAAACCCAAAAACTTCCACTCAAATCCGACATTATCCACCCGTTACCAAAACACCACACGTTCCCCGCCCCCCTCCACTAGCACGGCCACACCCCACTACCCCGGACGGCGAAAATCCAAAGAATCCGTCGTCCAGCTGACGATCTGGGGCAGCAGGTCAGATTTTGGTGTAAACAAATATAGAATCCACAGTGGTCCACACGAGGCAACGGAGTATGCCACGGCCGTACAGCACCGGCACCCCACACAGCAAACCCAAAGCCTCACAACCGACTCGGCATCCTCTAGTAAGCGATGGTTCTCATCCCCCAAGGCCCGGAATTCACCCCGGTATTTGCAGACTTGCGTAATCGTTCGGGGGCCTAGCCGAGCCGCGCATTCCAGTGCCAATGTTGCCAGACCGAGCTAGGCCGGGTGGTGCGAAATAAAGATGGATAGGTATTGAACCGGAACGTTTAAGTCTGGATTAAGTATGGGCACTCAGTTGTGCACTGACAATTTGCCATACAAATTTTTGACCCCAGCGTTCGGGTTCAGTGCTGTATGCCTGGGACATCAAAATCGAGAGGCTTGGTTGGGATGTTCCGGTACGGTATGTGGGGCAATGGGCAAGCCTTGTTGTTAAGACCGGGGGATCGGAATTGGACCTTCTTGGCACAGCCGGTGGCGCTCGTTCAGAGGGCGAGCATGTTGTTCAACTATAAATAAGAGGCTGGGTTTGGCGTTCGTGAATTGTAGAATTGTTGACATGGTGGTGGGTTCTGAGCGGTGGTCAAGGGGGACTGTGTGGGTGAGCGGGTAGATTGTTCGTTTGGCCCCCTTTGTTCGTAGTTTAGCTGTGGTGTGCTTTCTTCTCGTGTCACGGGGTTTTTTTTTATTTTTGTATCTGTTCCCCAGATGAATAGAGGGATCGTGAGGGTGCCCTGCCTAGGCGAGATCTTCCCTTAGTATCACAAGATGGTATTGGAAGGGCTGAGGGGGTGATAGCATTATCATGCGTTCGGTGGAGTGGCATCTGGAAATGTGCAGCCAGATTCATTGCGTATCACTCGGGAATTAGTGTGCTCAGAGTTTGTAACAGTTCTGGGAAGGGGGAGCATTTGGGTACAAGCAAAGCAACTGTGATCTCAACAGCGCCTTGCAAGCCCCCTGAAATTCTGTCTCCCTCTTTTTTTTCCCACCCCCGGCGGAAACTAGTGTCCACACAAAGGAGAGCCAAGGAACCCAAAAGGGAGATCCACTAAACTCTCCGCTAATTCCAGAAGGCCTAGCATGGCGCCATCAGGAATCGCGTGCTCCATCCCAGTGGACAAGGAGATACTGTATTCGGATGATCAAGAATGTCGCTTTATGGTTAGGAGATCCCACTAACCAGGTATATCAAAAGCCATCTCAGGGGCAGAATACTCGAGCACTCGCACTAGTTAGTTACTCTTGGCAAGAAAAGTTTAGTATCCTGCTAGTCAAGTAAGCGGCAGTGCGCAGACCGCTGGGGTTCCGTAAAACTTGCATTGAAGCTTAAATTTATGTGGGGTTTACAGTACTCGAGTAGGACGACCACCAATAAACTGAATCAATGTACGGTACTCGAACACTGCCCCGCTGGCTTGGCCCTGCGAGGTAATTCTACGTTACTTGGTGTAAATCAACGAGATGTCAAACGTTCCTGATACCATACTTTTACCGATATCGGTATCCGATCCTTTCCTATACCGGTGCAATACCGGACACCCACATAACATGGACTACGAGTTCCCACGGAGCGATGATATGTGATAGTAACTAACAGCCCGGCCACAATGCGGCACCCCACGTCCCAAGAGAAAGCGTCAAAAGTGACACGTTGAACACCCTCTAAGCAAACATATCACAATCCGAGGTAGTGTGCGGTACCGTTAAGCGCTGCGACAAGGCCACAGTACTGTACTTGTACGCCTCAGCTTACCCATACAAGTACAAGTGCATGCACTAGTACTGTACAATGGTGCCAGCTCCAACGCATAAACTCTAGCCCACAATGGCCCGCGGTGGCTGACCATTATAGCCTTCGTGAAACCACCAGCACTCAAGCGACTCTCCATGAATATAGTTACCCCAGACCCAGTAATAAACCTTCTATATCCGCCCAAACCCTATCGAGACACATCCCCCTGGGCAACACCAGCCAGCCAACTACCGAGAGAACAAATACCCAAACCCTTCACGAGGGATCACTCGAGCACCACGTGCACCCACAAGGTAAAGGAAGCCGTGAGGTATCATCAGTGTAGAAAGGAGTAAACGGGTAAACAAGTCAGCGGTCACGCACACAAGCCCGCCGCCGCCTCCCCCCCCATCGACAAAAACGAAACGTGCGGTTGAAAGGCCGTTGATGGCGCCCGTACGTTGGGAGCCAATAGATACGGGTACCAAAGCGTTGATCGGACAACTGTCCGGAAAGGCAATAAACCGGAGGGTCTGACCGCCCTGCCCC